>PVHP010019682.1:0-31497 GCA_004024765.1 Zapus hudsonius
TCACCCCCCACCCATGCACAAGCCACAAGCCTTCCACAAAGTTCTGGTCTTTGTGGTTAAGGTTAGCATAGGATGGAGAGAAAGACAGAGAGATGGAAAAGAAAGATACTTGGCTGATGGAGCCTTTAAGGGAACTGATTCTCATGTCTGGGTGGGAAAGAGAATGCCATCCGTCAACCGAACTGTCCCCTGGTGGCCTCCCGGCTGGCCCAGAG
Organism: Zapus hudsonius; assembly: GCA_004024765.1. Taxonomy (NCBI): domain Eukaryota; kingdom Metazoa; phylum Chordata; class Mammalia; order Rodentia; family Dipodidae; genus Zapus; species Zapus hudsonius. Next base: position 216 of record PVHP010019682.1, read on the forward strand.
TGCACAGAAGGTTGTGGTAAGGGTGATGTTTGCTGAAGGAAGCATCTCTGGGCTGGACCCCTCTGAGCAAGGCAGCCTCGGGTCTCTGGGGCACTGTTTGGGGGACATCCATAGACCAGTGTGTGTTTCTGTCTAGCCTGTCAAACAACCATTCACTGAGGGCATTCGGATTTAATCTGATAGCCTTGAACCAGAAGAAGGTGGCACCCAAACCCCAGAGTGCTTGCTGGTTTGTGTGTTGTCCTGAGAAATGTCACTCTTGTTTCCCCATGGGAAGAACTGGAAAATCAGGATGGGCTTACCAACTCCATGTCTCCCTGTGGTAGCTGCCAGTGTGGGAGATGGTGGGAGACAGGTGCTAGGGGGCATCTGGGTCCTCAGACCCCACAGACTCCTTGAGAGTTCTCTGTCTAGAGAGAAAGAAGGCGTGTGATTGGTCTTCATACTGGTGTATAGAAAGATTACATATCTGAGACCAGCTCAGCCTACACCTTGCCAAACATCTGTAAGTCCCTGACAGGAAGTAGGGCTTATTTTTAATTTATGGGACTTCAAGGACATTATAGGGTAGCTATAAAGTGTTTCAGCTTTTGTATTTCTGCTACCTGGAATCTACCATTTTAACATGGCAGAAAGAGACAGAGTCCGACACAGAGAAAGATTTATCTTTTAAGGAATTGGCCCGTTGAATGGAGGCTGTGGAGCAGGTTGGCAGACCAGAGATTGAGATGAGCATAGATGGTACAGTCTTGAGTCCAGAATCTGCTGTGACATAGACTCAATGAAGAATTTGCCTCTTCTAGAAACTTTAATATTTGCTTCATCTGATTGGATGGGGCCCACCCACATTTCGGAGGGTGATCTGCCTGACTGAGTTTGTTGAGATCAACATTGATCATGCTCAAAAAGCAACACTCTTACAGTAATGTCCAGAATGGGGTTATGTTTGTTGGGGGTCTTTGGGTTTTGGTTTCTTCTTGCTTGGTTTTCTTGTTCATTTCATCTCTGGTTGTGTGCCTCTATGGGTGGTGTGTGGTGTATGCTGTTGAATGTGTCCCTGGGGTGCCCCTTATTCTCGCCCACAGAGCCAGAGTGGAACTTCAGGGTGCTCCACTCCATTGTGTTTTTGCCTGTTCTTGTTTTAAGTAAAAGTCTCTTTTTCCTAATTCTGGACCTTCTGTGGCTCCTAGGATTCTTGGGTCTCTGCTCCCCCATGGAATTGGGATTACAGGAAGCCACGCCCAACTCTTCTCCATAGGATCTGGGGATTTGAACGGGCATTCTCAGGCCTTCATGCTTGCACCAGAAGTGAATGTAACCACTTGTCATGCTCTCAAACTCACCCAGTCTGACCCCAAGTTCACTGTCCTCCTCCTGTGCTGGCATAACCACTGCCCCCAGCTTGGACATAGCATTTGAGCACCAAACAAGTGGGCACCATAGCCTAAGCAAGTAGACTCCCAGGGTGAGCCATCATCCCGTGGAGACTCTTGGGACATCGAAAACATGGAAATGAAGCCGCAAGTAGTCGTTGGCATGATTTTAAGATAACTGATATTTTTAGACTATAGTTTGATAAATTTCCTGTAAATTAAAAGTGGAACATTTTAGTCAGATTTCTCTGTAGGTCAAATGATGAAGCTGGGATGTCTTTGAAAGAAAAGTTGCATTTAAGCCAGGCTCTAAGTGACAGGCTGGCTGGTGTTCTTGTGACATAATCTATAATCTAATGGGCATTCATTGGAAATAGTCTTTTTTTTTTTTTTTTACACTGTGTCAAAATACTGTTCTGGGGGCCCTGAAACTGTGGAAGTTCAATTCCTGATAATGCTGGCATCTTCATGATAAGAGCTTGAGGGGAATTGATTTCCACCGCCACTTCTGCACTTATAGGGGAGAGAGAGAGAGAGAGAGAGAGAGAGAGAGAGAGAGAGAGAGAGAGAGAGATAAGCTGTCGCTCATAGGTTCAAGTTCCATCTCTGACCCTAACATGTTGTTTAACCCTCCTGTGCCTCAGTTTGCTCGCACATACCATGGGATGACAGGTATAGTTTTTACCTTACAGGGATCTCGTGAGGATTCATTGCATCAACCTTAGTGTCTCTATGCAGTTCTGAGGAAGCATTTGGTATGATAATCAGGTGGAAGAGAAGTTTCTGGAAATATTTTTCCATCTAGCTCTGCTAGAATGCCTTACTTGTTTGAAACCACTTTAGAGCATTGTCTTTGGGGTGATGCCATCTAGAATTGAATTGAAGCCAGGATGGTACCTCTTTGTATACCAGACCTGCCCCATAGTTAGTAGTGTCCTGGGGAATTTCCAGGGTATTTATTAGTAATGAGCTCACGCACCTATGAATGAATGTTCAATGTCTTGGAAGTAGTTTCCTGATGAGCAAATAGCAAATGTGGCGATGGTCTTGCTCTAATTGCCCAAGACACAGTTAAATACAGTTTTTAGTTCTTTTCTAAGCTGTTATTTGAATGATGAAAAAATTTATCTAAAGGCTTATCCGTGGTTCTTACCAGCCAAGTGAGAGCAGAAAAGGGGGTATTTAGAAAATGTTGCCTCCTACACGTTTGCCTTAGTATATTGTTGGGGTGGGTAGGAAGGGGTCTACATGGAATTTTGGTTTTTCTTTTTGAATATCTTTTTTTTGCATGTGTATATGGGTGTTCACGTGTTTATTGTCACCCATGTTAGTACAGGTGCCCGTGCACATTTGTACTTGTGTGTGAAGGCTGGAGGTAGATATTAGAGTCTCTTCTCACCCTGAAGCTCACTGATTCAGCCAGTCTAGTTAGCCAGTGAGCTCAGAGAGTCCCTGTCTCTGTCTCACCAGTTCTGGGATTCCAGACACAAGTCACAGTGCCCAAAAGTTTACATGGGTCCTGGGGATCCAAAGTCACAGCAAGCACTGGACCCAGGAGTCATCTCCCAGCCCTGCTCTTTGTACTTCCATGTTTGACTTTTGGGCATTGTAGCCTTCATTGTTCTAAAAATCCTAATCCTGAATTAAACGCTGTATGTGCCAGGTACTGTATAATGTGTTTTATATATGTCATACCAAAATAAGAAAGTGAATTATGTGGCATAAGTACTATAATATTCTATTTGAGGAAAATGAGGCTTCCAGAGGTTCGTCTGTTCTGGGTGTACAACAGCTAAGTGGCTTCAGGGTGGCAGAAATACAAAAGCCCAGATCCTTTAAAGCCACCTTCTAGGGACCTTTTATAAATTGAAATCAGCCCTGCTTTCTGCTAGGGACCTGCGCTGGCTTGGGAGATGTGGACCGAGTTACTTCCTTTAGTAAATATCACTGAGTCTCATCCAATATGCTTAGGAAGTTCATTTTCATGCCAGTATTTTAGTTTCACTTACATCAAGGCTGGCCTGGGTTCCTGATGGCAGACCTGTGTGTGTAGCTTCTCTTCCGTGGGCAGGTGCCATCTGTGCAGGAGAAGGAGGCAGCCTAGGAACTGGCAGTGAACAGCACTTCCCAATCTTGAAGGAAGAAGGTGCATGTCATTTAAACATAGCGGCTCTGGAGTTACAGGAAGGGGGAGGCAGAGATACAATGTAGCAGAGATTTGAAGAAAATCTCAACTTACAAAAATTAAAGTAGTATAATGTTCATGTCTATTATATGTGTGTTTTCAGAAAAAAAAGATTTTTTAATGCAAGGGAACCACAACCATATCCATGACTAATGTTAAAATCAAACAGAGGGATTGCACGATGCAGAGCCCTCCTCTATATTTAGAATAAAACTTTGTGTTTTTACTGTCAGGATGTGCACTTAATTACAGCATATTGCACATATTTCTTTTGTAAAGGTGTGTGTGTGTGTGTGTGTGTGTGTGTGTGTGTGTGTGTGTGTGTCTGGGTGGTTTGGGTGCTGCTTGTTTTTCTTTGGAAACATCATTAGGATATCAAGAGTTGATATAGGGCAGTTTATGGATCATATTTCTTGACCTTCAGTGAACTAATAACCTCCCTGAGATCATAAAGCATATTTTATTCATCTGATTTAACTTTACCCTCTAATATTTATTTACTTATAAAACCAGGAACGTCATCTATGATGTTTAGAAGGCTTTCCACTTGGAGATTTATGTAAATAGTGCATGAATTCTCCTGCTAGAAATAACGTTTTCAGCATGGATACATATTTTAACAAACAATAATAATTCATTACATCATCCCCAGCATTAGCAGTGATATGTATGGGTTAGTTACTGCTTGACTCTGTGCTATCTGGTATATTAATTAGCACATACCTGTGTGTTTAGCTTCTGAAGAATTATTGCATTGAGATTATTCACATTGTCAGGTTCATTACACACTGAAAGGATCTGGTTCTCATCTTAGTCCTTCCTATTTACCATGGAAATTTGCTGAAGCCCATGTCTCAAACAATCAACCTAGATGGTGCATCGAGATAATTAATAAACTTCTTGCCTCCAGAAAACAGTTTTGATGAAACCAATGCATATATTTGGCCTCTGAATATAGGAATTTCCCAAACCTTGTATGCAGCAAATGGTCAACATTGCATATATTGAAAGATTAATTTCAAAGAAATCAAAATGAAACTAATGATAAAACCATTTTATCAGCTCCTATTTTTTTTTTTTTGAGAGTGGAAGAATGTTCACAGTGTTTTTTTGGTATTTTTCGTTCTGATTCTTCCTTCGTGCTATTTGGGAAAATTTAACATTTTCTCGTTAGACGATGTCTAGTGCTAAAATGGGATGTAGTTAATCAGGACTGAGGAGGTGTGCCGTGCATACACTTATTAACAAGCAATCTGCTGGCTCCCTGTGAGTGCCAGTGGCCCTGGCATACCTACTCTCTCTCTCTCTCTCTCTCTCTCTCTCCCTTTCCCTTCCTCCCTCCCTCTCCCTCCTTACAAATAAGTAAATAAAAGTAGTTTTTGAAAACAGAATGAAAAAACATAGTGGAATCCATGCTTACTATCATGTGCGTGAATAGGAAGAGGAATTAAACATTTTCTATCACTTAGATAAAATTTTGATCTATTTTTAGCAATTCTAGGAAAATCTATACAAATATACATTAAATATCAATGAAAAAAGTTTGTGGACCTAGCTGAAACTTGACTTAATGATTTGTTGACGTTTAAGTATCTCTGTGTCATTAAGATTTGGACTATAAGTTCTATCCAGAAGAACACTCAGTGCTGTAGCATATGCTGCTGGTCTGTGGTTTGAGTCCAGTATTAACGAGAGGCATTCAGCTATTAACAAAGAGGAATTGGCGCCCCGCAGTCATCAATCCCTAACACCAGATATGAGATTCTGAGGTTTAAGAATAAATCTTTGTTTAAAAGAAGTTTCTTTATAAGGTTTTAGACAAAGCTACATCTTTGTATGACCGGAAGTCATTTACATATCTGAGTTCAACAGGAGCAAACAGCACAATAATTCAAATGATCTGAAGGGATAGGAAGCGTTGTTTGGTAGGAATGATTCAGTCTTTACTGAAAACCTAGAATTTAAAAGCAGGGCAGTTGAGCAGACAGTGCCCGGCAGTATATTCGAGAAATGTGTCTATTCTGAAACACACACACACACACACACACACACACACACACACACACACACACACACACACAGAGCTGGGTGATTCTTTCTTCAGGAACCCAGATAAAAAAAGGAGAAAAAGAAAAAAAAAAGGAGAAAAAGGGGAAGAGATTGCTCAGTGGTTAAGGCACTTGCCTGCAAAGCCTAACCACCTGGGTTAGATTCCCTAGTACCCAGGTAAAGCCAGATGCCAAAGAGGCTTGTGCATCTGGAGTTCATTTACAGTGGCTGGAAGCCGTGGTGTGCCCATTCTCTCTCTTTCTCTCTCTCTCTCTCTCTTTCTTCTTCTTCTTCTTCTTCTTCTTCTTCCTTCTCTCTCTTCCTTTCTCCCTCTCCCCTTGCAAACAAATAAATAAATTTTATAAATTTTTAATAAAAAGGAGAAATGGAGGCTTGGTGAACAGGGAGACCTCAAGTCACTACTTCCTAGAAACTGATTGATCCTTTTCAAGGTCTGGGGGTTGGTTGTTGAGGGAATGGAAACTTCCTTTTTCAAATGTTGTTTGCTATGGCCCCACATGCCTGTAACCCCAGAGTAGGGCTGAGTCAGGAGAATCCTTGTGGCTGGCATCTCCAGGTTCAGTGAGAGACTCTGTCTCCAGGAAACAAAGTGGGAGAATGATAGAGGAGGAACTCAACATTCTACTCTGTCCTTTGTGTGGGTACACACAGGGTTCCCACATCTGGACACACACACTTGCTGCATACACACACAGTTTTTAAATGGTGTCCTTGGGTCTGCAGTCTCACCTTACAATGCCCTTATTGTATCCCAGACTTTTTGTGGTTAAAGAGAGGCTGCCGCTGAGCATATATATAAGAATGCCAATGCAAGAGGGTTTTCACCTTGTTTGTTCTGCACAAAGTGCATCCATCACATGCATTCAGTGTGAATAGGTCTTGGCTCTAGGCTAACACTCTTCCAGATAAAGAATCTAACTCCCCAGCCTGCTTCTTTCCAGTAGCATTTTAACCAAAACGATCTTGTACATAATCCCTTCCATCCTTAGAATTCCAGGAATGCCACCATGTGCTTCTCTCCTTAAACCTGTAACTTTCTCACAGTGCCAACCTCCTTCCCCAGGGCTCAGATTACATTGGCTTCCTGTTCTTCCTCTCCAAAGCTCTGCTTCTTCTGTTCTGTATTTCTGTAGCATGTACCTTTTGCTTTTCCAGCCACTGACAATCTGTGACCTCTCAGGAGCTGTTTCCAGGTCCCAACAATGATGCTTCTTCTTGATTCTCTTCCTTCAGATCTTGCCCATCTCCTCCAGAACCTTCTTTCACATCTGTATGCCGGAAAGATCATGTGCTTTTTCTTTTTCTCTGTAAGAGAAGCATCTTTCTACCCTGCAAATTTATATGATCAGAGGGAGGAGACATTGCTCAGAACAACCTCGTGCTTTTAAGTTTTGTATTTTGAACAATCCTTTCACTTGGTGAGATGTTCTCTTACAACTTGTCAACTCTTTTTTTAAAAAAAAAATATTTTATTTATTTCTTTGTAAGCAGAGAGACAGACAGAAGAGCGAGTATGGGCATGCCAGGGCCTCCAGCAATCACAAACAAACTCCAGATGTGCATCTGGTTTACGTGGGCACTGGGGAAATGAACCCAGGTCACTATGATCTAGAGGCAATCGCCCTAACCACTGAGCCATCTCTCCAGCCCACAACTTGTCAACTCTTATTTCTCATATATTTATAACTATGCAATTATTTATGTAAACATTTTATCTTTGGAAAAATTCAATATCAGTTGCTTAGAGTTATGATAGTTATCCCAATTGAGCAGAGCAAAAACCTTGTCTAAACTTATTTAGCTAAAAATGTTTTATCTCTTCATGATTTCACCAATATCTGCTTTATTTAGCTTTGGAAAATAAAATGACCAAATCATGATTGAGGTTTCCTATATCACCGCTGTAGCCTGTGTTTCTACACAGTTTACACATGTAGTAGCTTTATTACCTGCACAACGATAAACTTGAGTTGTCTGTAATTAATACTGGGAGTTGTTAGATAGGGGCGTACTTGGATAAGAAAAAAAAGTAATGAAATTCCCTTATCTGCTGAAGGTCATCTTTCTAATGAGTAACTTAAGTATGAGTCTAAGACTATGGGGGCCCAGTGACCTCATACCATGACCCCCAAGTGGTGACTCTCAGATAAGTTCATCTGAATCGGGTTATCTCCAGATTAATCATGAGAAGAGATCAAAAGATCAAGATTAATCAAGAGATCACAGGGAGTTCCAGGCCACAGCATGTTTGCAGTGAGGCAGAGGATGATCGGTAATAAAAAGACTTCAACCCCATGTCCCTTAGACTTTGTGACAGACCCTGTAGGTGGGCGTGGACACATACTCCGTAGCACATGACCACCCACAGACAAATTGACATCTCTCCGTTGTGTTCTCCTTGATATTATGGCTCCTTGTTTTGGTACTAAAGATTGCTAAAGTCAAAAAGATCTGCCAGTTTGTTAGTTGTCTGTAACCAAGCTGAAATACAAGACCTAAGGGCCCCAAGGCTGATCATGGCTGTCCATAGCAAGGTGTAGAATGAGTAACCTGCCAAACAACCCACATGAGCACAACATGGCTTTGCACAGATGATGCCTGCTCTCAGTATCCCCAGAATCCTTCTCCAACCCCATCAGGTACTCCAGCAATAACGAGTTAGGATTATCTGCTAATGTCCTAGTATCCTGTATCAGAATTAGCCTGCTTGGGAAGAAAGCTTGTTACCAAGCATAGTAAATGCTAGTGAAAGATTTAGACTGAAGCCTCAGTCTGCCTCTCCAATGGATGGCTTTGTGTCAGAAACTTTCTTTGGGGGCCTGGGAAGATGGTTCTGTTGAGTAAAGTACTTGCCACAGGCATGAGGACCTGAGTTCATATGCCCAGTGCTCACAGAAAATATTAAGCATGCTAGCCATGCCCAGCACAGCACTGGGGAGACAGAAACAGATAGTCCCTGGGCTCACTGGCTAGCTAGTCTACCTGAATTGGTGAACTCTAGATTCAGTGAGAGATCATGTCTCAAAGAAGAGGAAGACCACTGACGTGGACCTCTGACCTCAGCACCCATGCATCCACACATACATGTGCCCATATGTATACACGCACACCACACACAACACGCACATATAAAAAGAAACATCGATACATGATCATTAGGTAGCGAATCAATCATTTTGTAGAATCCTTCTAATTCTACAGGAAAACCAATAACTAAAGCTAGAGAAATCTTCCACTCTACAAAGAATTTTCAAATATAGTATAAATATAATTTATTACCAAATTCTATAATCTGGACAGCATATGTTGCCAATAATGTATAGCTAAATCTAGAAATAGAAACCAACATTAAAAAGCCAGCATGTTTTTTATGAATACAGAGAGTATCAGTCATAATAATGAACCCCTAGAACAGATCTACATAGTAGGGGTGGAGAACATTCTAATTTATGATTGTATGAGTGTAAAATGAACTAACGCTATTACAAGATCAGCCCATTCATCAGCATTATGCAGAGTCTATATTTAACATAGATTACAGGACAATATCATTAATAATGAAGTCTGAGAATTGAACTGCCTCCCACATTATAAAGTAAATCTTTTTCTTTTTCTGTTTTATATATATATATATATATATATATATATATATATATATATAGAGAGAGAGAGAGAGAGAGAGAGAGAGAGAGAGAGAGTGTTTCTGTATAGCCCAAGTAGGCCATGAACTCACAATTCTTCTGTGTCCCGGGTTATAGGATTACAGGTATGTAATCCTAATAAACAAGTCACCAGTTTTCTCTGTGTATATGTTGGAACAGAGTGAAAAAGATCTCAGTTGTACTGTGCTCTTAAAGCGAAGGTGGCTGTTTTCAGGTATGGTATTTTAGTATATGTGTGAGGAGGAATGTGTACTGGGGTCCACATGGAAGCATTCAGAAAGCTAGTGTGTTGGGGAGAAGCCATGAGGTCAAACCCCAAGAGGAAGCCACATTTTGAAAATGGGTGTTAAGGATTCAGTCACAAAACAGCGAGCACAGCTTTCAGAAACAGTGTACTTCCCTCACCTGGATCTAAAATAAACAACATAAAGCTGTTTATTGGATCTCTTCTCCATAGATGATTTACCTTGTGACAAGAAGCAACTTAAGGAAGGAAAAATGTGTTTCATCTCACAGTTCCAGGGGATTTGTTCCATCATGGAGGGCGGTGGGGGGGGGGGGCGCAGATGGCTAGACATGGAAGCAGGGTCAGAAAACTGGCTGGTCATTCTGCATTACTAGTCAGGAAGCAGAGGGTGAACAGGAAGTGAGGTCAAACTATACATCCTCAAAGCCCACCCCAGTAACTCACTTCCTCCAGCAGGGCTCCATCACATCAAGGTTTCACAACCTTCCCAAACAATCCCCCAAGTGTTCAATCATGAGAAGCCGTGGGGGACATTTTACATTTACACTGCAACAGCGACTCTCTCAATAGTAACCAGACTTAAATTGTTATCCTTTCCTGTAAGAGGCTCAAAGCAGAGAAGCACCATGCAGTCAGTCACCCCTTTCAAAGGAGGGGTGTCAATTCTATCGATGCTTTACTCGGGGTGTACTAGTAAAAGTTGAGGTACAGCATAGATACCACCAAGGTTAGGAGACCATGTGTGAGGTGAGGAAGGGAAGTTTGTAAGAATGCCCCTAAAAATACTCTTTTAACACAATGCAGAAGAACTGTAGCAGATTAGAAAATTACGTTTTGCCATGAAAAGGTATAAAAGTCCTTCCTGAAATATTTCTCGAGTGCTTTCTACATGCAAAGCTTACGCGGAGCTCTCCTTGCTCTCCTGGAATTTGTAATTGTATTAGAGTTGTGACTTTTCCTGGGGAGATGTGAACCCAATTAGGGCACCAGCAACAGACCAAGAAAATCATCTCATCCATGTCTAGTGTGGTGAGCCAATGGCTTATTGGGGTTTCCCGAAAGAACATGACTAAGTAAAGGGCAGCTGAATGACTGAAAACCCCACCCCAGCACTGGTATGAGCCCCAAAAGCAACATCCTTAGAGCTCAATGCACAGCTTGTAGGCAGCTCTACCATGGTCTCCTCTACCTCAGCTAATGTTTACTATTTATAACCTTGGAGAGGGGCCTTAGAAACCTTTATACTTTCTGAGCTTTCAGCCTGGCAGACTACCCCTAAATCTAAGCTCATCTTTCCAGGATGGTCATCCAGCAGGGATATGGGCCTGTGCAGATTTGAAGTCTGGAGAAATTGTATGGAGGCAGGAAGGTGTGATGTCATTTATGGATGCAGTTCCTTGCGGTTGTAAGCAGAAGGATGTTTGTGGGCAGAGGCAGTGGAGGGAGAGACAGAAGGAAAGGGCTAAAGACCCTGGAGGAGAGGTAGCAAAGAGTTGAATTCCAGCTTTTGTTCCCTTAAGGTGAAGGAATAAAAATACTCCTTTGGTAAATCTCATGACATGAGTATATACATGTTTATTGCTTAAGTCTCTCTCACATGTGTCACTTATTTATAATCAGACTCGATTAGAGCAGACCTTCATCATTAACCTCTAATTTACTTTAAATTGTCACTGACATGAATGTGGTGGTATTTCGTTGTTGTACGTTAGATCTATGAGAGAGGTTAATAAAGAAGAAAATATTTAGTTATCGGGAACAAGAATGTAATAATTCCATTTCCATACAGGGTTCAATTTGATGAAATTATACAGACTTAGTTCAGTACCGAACCAAAAAATCTTACGATAAAACTTTCAAATGTACCTTTAGAGAATTTAGTTAATATGAAACAGAGGCTAGGGCCTAGGTAGATGGCTCAGTGGACAAAGCATTCACCCTACAAGCATGAGGACCAGAGTTCAGACCCCCACCACCAATGTAAATCGCAGCTGGGTGTGACAGCCTGCCCAGCCCATACTCCCTGAGCAGGAGAGGCAGAGATAGGGATCTCCCCGGGCAAGCTGGCTAGGGAGGCTGGTGAATCAACTAACTCTGGGCTCAAGTGAAAGACCTTGACTCAGAGGATAGCAAACCAGGAAGACTTCTGACGTCAGCCTTTGGACTCCACAGGAACAAACATATATTCATAACAAACATGGCTGGGGGCGGGGGAGCTAGAAACTCAGCTTAGCAAACGATACTGTAGACTTTCCCTCCCTCCCTTCCTTATTTATGTAAACATTCATCTCAAGGGCTGGAGAGATGGCTCAGCATTAAGGCGCTTGCCTGCAAAGCCTAATAACTGGGGTTCAATTCCCCAGTACCCACTTAAAGCCAGATGCACAAAGTGGTGCATGCATCTGGAGTTAGTTTGCAGTGGCTAGAGGCCTTGATATGCCCATTCTCTCTGCCTGTCTGCCTGTCTGTCTCTGCTCACAAATAAATAAATAAATAAAATATTTTTAAAAAGAAGAGGAATTGGCAGCAGAGTGACAGAGCAGGACACGACCTTCCCCTCTGGCTACCACAAGCGGTTGCATGGGGCGCCTCATGGGAACGTCGTGCACACACACACCACGTTACACATGAACAAAAGATACGACTCCATATTTTCAAAAGATAATTTGGCCATTGATAAAAACATACATGAACCCAGAGGCCAGGCTGGTAAATGAACTAAGCCAAACAGAGAAACCCAAATGAGCTGCGTGAGTTTACTTGAATGTGGCTTCAAAAAATGTTGAACTCCTAGAAGCAGAGAGTCGATGAGCAGTTGCCAGCAGCTGGTGATGACAGCTGGGAGGCCATGAAGGGTCAGTTGGACAGGAGGAATAAGTTAGTCTAAAGGACAACGTGGTAGCTACAGTTGATAGAGCTTAGATCCATGAAATTTGCCATACACAAACGGGGAAGTGTGTGAGGCCATGGATATAGTAATGAACTTGACAGTGTTTGGCGTCTTTGCATGGGTACATCACGCAACACACCTTAAATACAGACACAATTTTATTTGTCCCTGACACATACATGTTCGCATTCAGATACACATGCGCACGCACTCAAAGACGCCCTTGAACACACACATAAACATACATATAAATTCACATATGGATTCACACACTGTACTTCAAGAAGGTAGAGAAAAATATAATAGCATAAAATTATCTTTTAAAAAATTAAGGAAGGGCTGGAGAAACGGCTCAGCGGTTAAGGCACTTGTCTCCAGTGCCTAAGGCCTCTGGTTCAATTCCCCAGTACCCACATAAGCCAGACCCACAAGGTGGTGACCCTGGTGCGCTCTCTCTCTCTCTCTCTCTCTCTCTCTCTCCTTGAAAAATGAATAAATAAAAAATATTTTAAAAAATTAAGGAAAACCCTTCAAAAGCCTGAACACAATGAGCTAGAAACCATGTAGGAAAGCTGAAGCATTGAGGAAAATGCATTCAAGGAAGCTCTTTTATTTTTCCCTAAAAAAGGAACCAGCCCCAGTATTTGATGTGATGGATTTATGATTTTACCAGCAGAGTAAAGCAAGGCAGAGAGCAGCGAGCCTGTTAACAGGATATTGCCGAAACACTTCTGGCTGGCCGAATATTCAACTTACTGGGGATTGTTTGCAGAATGCATGCTTATTGCTTAAATCTATTTCACATGTGTTACTTATTTATAACTTTAGGGTAATTTAATATGTAAAACCTCCTCTCCTGAAATGTGGGTATTAATCTCCAAGCATCATTTATTGAACTTAAGGCTGATAGATTGTTATGAGTCACAACTAATAAACTTGCAAGGATTAATAGAATATTGGCCTGGAAAAAAAGAATCAAAAGAGGTGTCTTTATGGTTGCCATGTAACCGCATCTGCCCGGAAGGCTGAATTACGTGAGAAGTCAGCGAGGCTCTGTGTGGCGCTGAGGAAGCCGGTGACAGGCAGCGGAGGACAGTCGCCGTAAGGGGATGATTAATACCTCCTAATTGAGTGTATATTGGCAGGAGTATGTTGCCCAGGACATTAAGTAGCTGGCAAAACAGATCTCCTGCTCAAACATGGTTACAGTCCCGTGGTAGTGCTGTTCTAGAGAGAAACCAAGCTTTTTGTTGAAGCAGACCTGTGCAAGATTGAACAAGCAGAAAATTACCCGATGCCTTAGGGTTTCTTTTCTCTCTGCAGACAGTCTTGCTCTCCACGTAGGTAGATTGTCGGGCAGAGAGATTGAGGAAAACTACAGCGCTAACTAGGCCGCTGGGCAAGGTCTGGTTTTCCTAAGCCTCCCCCATGGAAGCTGAGGGCTCCACATTGTTCCCATTTGTCTAACGGTGCAGATGGAGGGTTGGAGAGTGTCCACAGGGTGGGCTTCCTCACCCTCCTCACTCAAGAAGGATGGAGTAGGGACCAGTAGACTCCACGTTCTGACTGATGATGGCACGTGATGTCACTTGACATGAGTGCCGGAGCTCTTCCTGCGCATGATCCCTGACCTGGATGGACAGCTGAGGGAAGACACGCTCCACACGTGTTCTCACTCATGTTTCTTCATTTGCCTCTGTCCCTATACTCGCTCACGGTCACATATGTTCACAGACACATACCTGTTCCCACACTGACTTCACATACATTCACACACTCAAATATGTACATATTCACACATATGTGTAGACATATAGACACAACACATTCACATAAGATAGGAATTAACATATTCACACATTCATATCACGCATATGCTCTCGCAGACATTCACACACATTTATACACATTTTATACATAGTCACGGATACACACATCCTCACAGGACCTTTGGGTACACATGCATATGCACTCACAGACATACATTAATGCACACATTCATACACCTTCTCGTATACTCAATTTGCTTTCATCCACTCAGGCACATTAGCATACACATGCATTCACACACATGCACTGCACACGTGTTCACACACAAACACACCTCAGGTTCCTTCCCTCCTCTGAGCTTGTTTACAGACAAAGCCTCAGGCTGACCTTAGGAAGCAGAATGTCACTCTGGGTCAAGAGCCTCCTGTTACTGTCATCATGCCTTAGACATGAAGTTTGATTGGTCAAATTGGATTACATAAATATGCAACAGGCCAAAGCTGTCCTGATGGAGGACGTGATAGGATGACAACACCCTCCGCCCTGTTGCTGGCATCAGGCCCGGCAGCCCTGCAACTGGCAGCTTGATTTGCTTCCAGGACATGGGCCTTGGGGATCTCAGGGACCCCTTTTGTGTTTCTGTCAAGGAAAAGATAGAAATATTGAAGGAAATTCATTTGTTTTGGAAGATGGGACTTCTGATTGTTGAATGTGTCCAACCACATGCACACCTCCCCTCCCCCTTCCCCCCCCACACACACAAAGAAAAGGAGAAAAAATACCAAGTCAGAGTTGAAAAGTCTCAGGGGCAAGCACCACCCCCCAGGATCCTGTGCCCCCCCATGCATATTTTTCTTCTCTCCTTGGGTCTTTCCTTGCCCTCTCATCGCCTCTATTTCCTCATAGTAACTTCTCTCACCTAGGCCTCGCCTCCAAGTCACACTGTCCTTCAGGCCTGCATCTGGCTTGGTTAGCTGTGTTTGGAGGTCAAAGCTGAAGGGCCCAGTTCCTCTCTCCATGCAGGGCTTTCACATCTGGCTCTGTGCTATCATCCAAGGAGGGAGAGGCCTTTTGGACAAAACTTATGGGAATTGGTCATTTCCCTTAAAATGGGGGGAAAGATCCATGCTATTGGTGAAAGTGTGAAACTGCATTAGTTACATTACTGTCTTTTCAACTGCTTGTCGTCAGGTTCCATAGCTTTAAAGAGATTTTTGGCAACATGTTTATGGAAGTGAAGACCAGTAGTTAACCATTCTTCTTTGCAATTTGTGGTGATTTTAGCTCTTTGGTTGATATTTCCTTGGTCTAACAAAGCCTTGTTGGAAGGCAGTGTCTATTTATCTTGAAATAAATGATCTGTGAGGGTATTTAAAACTCCTAACAAGCCTTGCTCAACTAGCCTCCAGCACTTTAAAGACACTCATTTATATGTAAACAATCAATATGCTAATTACCAATAAGCCTTATCTATTTATTAAAGCACTTAACTGACTCCAAGTCACTTTAACTAAGTAACATTGAGTTACCCTTTGCTTGAGGTACTGTCTAATCTTGTGATGAACGGGACTTAATTTCTCTTAAAGTCTTTTATAATTTTTTTCCTCATATGACAGCATCACTCCATTTGCAGTGAGTCCAAATTAGTAGGATATACATAATACATACGTACATACAACATATATGTATCCAAGTTAACAAAAATATATAAACCAGTAAAAAAATAATGTATATGTCAAGCAGTAAAAAACTGAGATTAGGAGAAAGTGTCCTGTTGTAAGAAATAAGAATGAATACCCTTTATTTGTGTAATTATTTTTCCTCTATAAATGTGGACAGGAAAAGCAAGCAAAACAACTACGTAAAGTCTTTAAAGTGGTCTGCTAATCAAGATGTTATATCCAATGCTCTCTCACTCTGTAGAAAGAGATTCCAGAAGTGCGCCTCGCTGGAAGAGCCTGGTAGGAGGATGCCTGGGTAGCCGGGCCTGGTGAGGAAGGTAGGCAGAAGGCAGGCGTGGTTTCTGAGGAAGTGGATGTGTCTGTTGGGCCAGCTAGTGTCTCTGTAGTCTGTATAGTAGACAATAGGTAGAGGAGCCCTAGGGACGGGTTTCAGAGCACTGAACTTCATATTGAAGCATTACAAACTCAACAAAAATTATTCAGAACAGGAAAGCATTTGTTGACAGTCTGCTCCTCTAGACAGAACAGGGTCAAGGAGGTAGAGAGATGACTCGTGGGTAAAGTGCTTGCCTCACAGGCATTATGACCTGAGTCCGATCCCTATCACCCATATTAAAATTCCAGGTGTGATGGAACATGTTTGTAATCCCAATGCTGGGGAGACAGTCAGGAGACTTCCTGGGACTCACTAATGTAGCCTGATTGGTGAGTTTCAGACCAGTGAGTAACCTTGTCTCAAAAAAAGTAGACATTGTTCCTGAGGATGACACCCAAGGTTGTCCTCTGATGTGCACACACACACACACACACACACACACACACACACATTTTTTAAATCTTTAAAAAATATTTATTCATTTGAGAGAGAGAGAGAGAGAGAGAGAGAGAGAGAGAGAGAAGCAGACAGAGAGGGTAAGTATGGGCACACCAGGGCAAACGAACTCCAGATGCATGTGCCACTTTGTGCATCTGGCTTTACGTGGGTCTTAGGGAATCAAACCTGGGCCATCAGGTTTTACAGGCAAGTGCCTTTTACCAGTGATCCATCTCTCCAGCTCTTTGATTTCATAATTAGAAACAAACAAAATCATGGCTTTAATTGATAACATGATAACCTAAGGGTCCAACATACTAAAGCATAATCAATCAATCAATCAATGTCTAGTGTGACATCACTTCCCATTTACACAAGGGACTAAGAAGTTGAGGGCAACTGAAAGCAAAGACAGAGACAGTGACCAATAAAAGGATGAGTACCTTGTGCCAGAACTGGGGACACATGCAATCAAGTCTCTCTAGCCTGTGGGAGTGTTTGCTTCTCTGCTTCCACTTCATTCACCTGCCACCCTGCTTCCCTGCATTCCAAGAGGACAACTTTGTCATGAGGACGCTTACTTTCTGAAGGAATTGCTGATTGATATCTTCAAAGCTGCCAAATTCCTAGAGACAGGGAGTATTCTTGACCTTTCCACCCTCGTAGTGTGAAAGGCAACAGGCCTTCCTCAATACATCTGTGAATTCACCATAAGGGTTCGTGTCTACGAACTGTCAGGAGACCATGGTGGGGAGCAGCTCTCATGGTCAAAGACGTTCTTTGTGTAGATTACCAGCCTATCCTCCAGTGTGGTCGGGTTGACCCTCCTGAAGCAGAGAACTGGTCGACCTCCGTCTTCCCCCGTGCTGCTTTCCTCTCTGAAGAGTGTAATTCAAATACACTGTCATCTGCTTTGCTGAGGATTACAGTCATGGTTTCTCTAGGAAGAATGTCTGTGTTAGGATCCCTTTTAACAGTTTTATTCTGTGAGGGCTTGGGAGAGGCACTTTAAAATAAAACTTGGAGGGAAAGAGGAAAAAGACCACCTACATTCTTGGTTTGAACAAGGCTAACCATCCATGCCTGACTTTCTGACAACCCATGGGTTGATTGCTCCAAATTTCTTCAGTTCTTAAAGAGAGAAAGATGCTTACCATGCTCTTGCACACACACACACACACACACACACACACACACGTCTGTCCTGTTGCCCTCTATGACAAGGCTGGGTGGTCTAGACTCTTGCAAAACAAAGGAACACGTATCACCTTTGCTTTTATACCCAGTAAGAGCATCCCAAACAGAGTCTGCATTACAGCAGCAGTCAGCTCATGGTTGGTTCTTGTATCTTGAAGATGATTCTCCAACCTGCGCAGCCTCTAAGTATACACTATGCACCCACTAATAGGTGGTGTTATAGTTGTATAGATGCCCGTGTGTGTGAGCACCAGTGACTCCATGGGTTAACTACACATCTGAGCTGTGAGGCTTGAATAGAATTGCTATGGTGGCTTCATGCCAACCTCAGGGTTCTAAAACCCCAAGCTGTGTGGCTCTGTTTTAATAGCCTTTGAATTACAACGGATAGAATATGGGCAATCTCTGGGTTAGAGGATGCTTGCTACCTAACTTCAGAGAAAATACTGCCGAGTGGTGATTCTAAGTGGCAATGTCTGATTATCACCATGGGGGAAATAAATTTCATTACCATCTAGAAATTTCATTTTGCTTTCTTTGTAGTTTTCTACCCTACTAGAGATTTAATATTGTGCTAAGAGTAACAGCATAGTTTGAAATCAAGTCTGATTAATTTTTTTACCTTTTAGCTGAGTGTGGTGATGCATACCTATAATCCTAGCAGTTTCGAGGCTGAGGAAGGAGCATCATGAATTTGAAACCAGCCTGGCCTATAGAAGACCAGTTGAGACCCAAAGCATGTACATAGGCCTAGTTTAAATTCTCAGTACCACTCCCCCATCCTAAAAGAAGAAAGAGGAGGAGGAGAGAGTGGAAGAAAGGAAGCAGGGAAGAGATAGAGGGAGGGAACTAGATTATAGAAGGAATAATTCTTAATTAAGGAGAACTCCATACAACAAATATGAAGAGTGAGAAGTGAGACCACCACTAGGCACACAGCGCGGTAGGAAGTGTGGACAAGACCCACAGATGGACGCTGAAACAGATGGGCAGGGCTTGGGAGATGGCTCCGTGGGTAAAGTGCTTGCTGAGCAAGCGTGCAGATCTGAGTTTGGATTCCAAGCACTTGTGTAAAAAACCAGCATGGCGCATGCCTGGGATCCCAGCTCTGGAGAAGTGGAGACAGGAGGATCCCTGGCTAGCAGTCTCTCCAGAGCTGTGAGCTCTCGGTTCAGTATTAGACCCTATTTCCAAAACAAAAAATAAAAAAAGCATAGTAAAGAGGAAAGTGACTGAGGAAGACACCTGGCATCCACGTCTACCCTCCACAGATACACACACCTGGGTTCACATGCATAACACCCACATAAACATTCAAGAACAAAAAAGTTAGAATATAATTGGTGGGTATGGGTGTAAGGAGAAATGAAATTCACCCCCCCCCATAGATACAGATTTTCCACAAAGGGAAGGACATTGACTTTCGTGATGAAACCAGCGTGCACCCGCCTAACCAAGTGATCAAGAAAAACATCACCAGCAGAAAGGGACAACTTGGCATTCCAAAACCCTTGGTGTGATCCACCATGCAGGACACAACCCCTCAGACATTAAAAATCCATCATCTCATTTCAGTCATGAAGAAGTTCTAGACTAACCCAAATTGAGGGTTATCTTCAGAAATCACTTTGATCAGTTCCCTTCAAGAATGTCAGAAAAGGCAAGGAAAGACTGAGAAATTGTTACAGATGTGAAGAAAGTTGAAGGAATAGCAATTCAATATACCACGGAAACACTTCACCTCAGGTAAGATCTGGAGTGAGGGAGTGATGAGGAATAGGGTGAAACTCTGGTGAGGTCTGCAGATTAATTAATAATGTTGTCTCAAAGTTAATCACCTGTTCTTCATAATTATACAGTAATTATATATGATGTTAGCATTAGAGCAAGTTGCACAAGGGAGAAGAAAAATTACTATTTTTGCAACTTTTTGTTAGTAAAAAATGAGTTCAACCCCAGCCCTGTGGGGAAAGGAGAAACAGCTGGGGTTCATTCTTCACCCCAGTATCAAGGCCAGCTCAAGGAAACCAGGACACCCCATGTTCTCCTGGCTCTCCCCTGTATAGCACAGGGCACACACACCTGCACACACATGTGCTCACCACACATGATCCCACGCAGACCACACATACTACACACAGAACTAGTTCAGTTTTCAAGGGAGGCTGTTGGTGACAAATACTGATGGCATTTTTTTTCACCGAAGAACTAGGTCACCTTGAAGAAAAGCCAAGCTAAGTTCCTCGTTTTTCTTTTTTCTCACTACTCTTTTCCATGTCTGCCATCATTCCTTTCTGCTTAGTTCAAGGTGGGCACCTGAAACCCTATTTGAAAAAAAGAAAGTCTTTTCCCTCGGGGTCATTAAAACGCATAGCCCAGAAAGAGGGAAAGGAAGGTTGGAGGGAGGGAATTGTGATCATAGTGTATTTTTTTAATATTTTATTTATTCATTTTCAAGCAGAGAGAGAGAGAGAGAGAGAGAGAGAGAGAGAGAGAGAGAGAGAGAGAGAGCGCACCAGGGCTACCACCTTGTGTTTCCGGCTTATGTGGGTCCTGGGGAATTGAACCTGGGGCCTTAGGCACTGGAGGCGAGTGCCTTAACCGCTTAGCCATCTCTCTAGCCCCATAGTGTATTTTTATATGTACAAAGGTTGTCAATAAAATAAAAGTAGGGCTGGAGAGAAGATGGCTTAGCGTTGTTTAAGGCAGGACCTGAGTTTGATTCCCCAGTGCCCACGAAAAACCAGGTGCACAAGGTGGTGCATGTGCCTGGAGTTCGTTTGCAGTGGCTGGAGGCCCTGGCATACCCATTCTCTCTCTCTCTCTCTCTCTCTCTCTCTCTCTCTCTCTCTCTCTCTCTCTCTCTCTCAAACAAATAAATGAATAAAATATTTAAAGATAAATAAATGAAAATAAAGACATCTGCCTTTCTTTGTATATATGGCTGTTTGGTTTTTCAAGCTAACCCGGCACTGCTGGTCCTAGCCGGCCAGCAGCTTGCTCTCCTAGTCCTGGACCTCTCCATCACCTGGGAAATCTTGCACAGGCTCTTTCTGTGCATCTGCACTCAGCAGTCGTCCTCCCCTCACACGGTAACTTTCCCATTGGATGCTCAGGCTTTGCTGTCCCACAGGACTGGACAGTGATGTGTTCATTTCCTTTAGCCTTTGTGCATTCTCCTTTCTGACAAACCAGGCAACATACTTTTATTTTTTTACTTTACAAATGTTCAAATATACAGAAAAAATAGAAAATAATCAAACCCCTGTCAACTTACCTCAACCAGATAGGGTCCCATTCATCATGGTGAGGATAAAAGGTCCCCAGTTTATACTCTTGGTTTTTTGGACCAACACTTTGTTTTGCATCTGATCTAATGTGCAAAGAGCTTTTCTCCAAGCCCTTTCTGAGCATGGTTGACAAAACCAGGTATGACATATGAGAAAAGGAGGCTTTAGGTAAATAATAAGAAAGGTAAAGGTAAATTCAAGGAGCTCTTAATGAGCATAAAAAAGCAGTCCAAAAAATGAGACTGGCCCTGTGCCTGTCTCTGTTCACCTTGTCTTTGATAAGCTAGAATTACTATTAATAAATTACTCTGCGTTTGGTTCTGTTTGATTGGCGTGGTTCTTTGTATGTGTACGTGTTCTATTTATTTATTTATTTATTTACTTATTTATTTTTCCCCAAGGTAGAGTTTCACTCCTGGTTTGGTTTTATTGAGACAGAATTTTACTATGTAGCTCAGGCTCGCCTTGAACTCAGAATCCTCCCGTCTAGGCCTCCTAACTGCTGGGATTTTAGGCATGCACCTAAAATACACCCTGAGCTCAAAATATTCTTTTCCCACACTTCTTCACTGGTGGAGAATTCCTTTCTGTGATGAAATTACAACTCGGCTGCTGTTTCAGGGCTAGAATGACGGTGTAGGAACAAGGAGATTTTGTGAGTTCCCACCTCTGAGATGACAAGAAGAGAGCAGGTTACAGAAGCTTGGAGTTGGTACCTTTCCTCATTCCATGGTGATGTTAAACACTAAGAAGGAGGTCGAAACTGAAATGTGCTGTGTCTTATCATTGGAAATTGCTTGCAAAGCCTGATGGCCTGTGTTCTATTTCCCAAAGTGCACAAAGTGACTTATGCATTTACGTTTGTTTTCAGTGGCAAGAGGCTCTCTCTCTCTCTCTCTCTCTCTCTCTCTCTCTCTCTCCCATAAATAAATAGTAAGGTAGCTGGTGATCATATAACGAACCAGCCTTTTTTTTGCTTAGACAAACTAGCAGGTGTATAACCTATAACATTCACTCACTATGACACTCTCGGTTATCAGCACAAGTCCATTCCCTTTTCTTTGTTTCACTGTGTGCGTGATGTATGTGTATATGCGTATGTAAGTCCATGCTTGTGAGTGCAGGCACACGTGGGCCACAGAGTGTATGTGTTGGTCCTCATCTGCCACCTTCTTTGGCGGCAGGACCTCTCGTTGCTATGGTTACGTTCACCAAGCGAGCTGGCCCAAGAGCTTCCAGGATTCACCTGCCTCCACCTCTCATCCTGTTGTGGGCACACTCGTGCTACAGCTTCTGCCTTGACACAGGTTCTGGGGACCCGAACTTAGCAAATGCTGTCTGTATTCACTGAGCCATCTCCACAGTCCCTAAATATCGACCTTGTAATAGACCAAGGAGCATGAAATATGTGCAGAAAGACCTTTATCACAGAGGTTTAGAAATCTTTAAAAAAAAAAAAAGCCTGGGCACTTTTATTAAAGAAGTGCAGGTAGTCTGTGTGTGTATGTTTATGCACACACACACACACATATATACAAATATATGCCTGTGCATGTTAATATTTTAAATTTAGGTTATCTTTTAGAATATTAAGATATGTGTATGGTAGGCACTTAAACAGAACATTCCACCTATCCATGTTCAGGGCAGCAAAGCATCTGTTGTAATTTTTTCATTCTAGGCATGAGATCATGTTGCTGTTCCATAAATATTGAGTCTGGAAATCAGGAAGAACACAAGCTTCCCATCTGTGACTCGTGTAACATCTGCAGGACCTTACCCAGGGTCAATTTGTCAACAGTTTCAGACCCTAACAATGACCATTCTGTGTTAGTTGTCATGGCTGTTCTGACATAGTGCTGTGACCCCTCCCCCAAAGTACCTACTCTAGGGACCATGCTACCTGCTTGGTGGCCTCCATGTCCAGTGGTCAGCTCCCCCTGGAGCCTGGTCTGAGGGGACTGGAATTTTTTTTTATCCTTTTCTTTGGTGGGGGAAGAAATTTTTATTTTCAAGGTAGGGTCTCCCTCTAGCCCAGGCTGACCTGGAACTCACTCTGCAGACCCAGGCTGACTTTGAACTCATGGTGATTCTCTTACCTCTGCCTCCTGAGTCCAGGGATTAAAGGCATGTGCCACGAAGCCTGGCTTGGGACTGATTGGAGTTTTATCCAAAGTCAGTTCAGTCAATAACAAAGAGGCCAGGACAGGGTATGAAGCTGGGCCCTGTGCTCACTAACTCCAGGGTGCAGTGTGCAGATGCAGAGGCCCCTTAAACCTGCTGGAACCAAGTCAGGGTAGAGCTTTCTCCTGTGCCTCCATACTGGGGTACCAAGTACCCTACCTCCATGTCTTCATATTGGGGTACTTTCGAATTGGACCCCCAGCACACTGGCCTCCAAGCCATTTGAAGGCACAGCTTCCTCTTCACACTCATTGCTTTTGGGTGCTGGGCTGGCAAAGGCTGACAACAGTATTCCAGCTCCATCTTGGCTGTGTCCCTGTGCCAGGAACCTTGGGGAATAGACAGGGATTTGGCAAAACTCCTGGGAAGTGGATGGCGCCCCAGCCAGCATTGTGGATAGCGCTTTTCAAAGTTGCCAGACACAAGCACTGCTGTTCCCTCGCTCTTCCTCACAGGTGAAGGGCCATTTTGGAGATTGTTTTTTTTGCACGTGTGTGTGTGTGTGTGTGTGTGTGTGTGTGTGTGTGTGTGTGTGTGTGGTGTGCTTGTGTGTTGGTGTGTATAGGCGTACAAGTGTGTATGCATGCATGTGCTGTGTTTGGATCCAGAAGATTACCTTAGGTGTGATCCTCAGGAATGCTGTCCACCTGTCTCAGAGTTCACCAATTAGACCAGACTGTAAGGCCAGGGATCCACAAGGCTCCTCCTTGTCCTCTTTCCCTTTGCCGGCATATGGATACGCGTTCTGGGACTTGAACTCAGGTCCCTGCGCTTCCCAGGCAAACACTTCGCCATCTCCCTAGCCCCCTGGAGCAGATTTTTTATATGAATCAGAAGTAAAAGAAATCTAATCCCCATATCTCACCATGTCCAGAACTTAAAAACTATAAGAGGAGATTCGCATGTTCAAAACTTCTTGGGTGGGAAAGAAATGGAAATCTTGCATCTAATTTCCGTGATTATTCAGATTTAGCTGAGGCAGAAACCCGACTCCTTGCCTTATTGACTGGTATCCTTAGCTTGAGGTTAGGGACCCACCAATCTCTCTCTCTCTCTCTCTCTCTCTCTCTCTCTCTCTCTCTCTCTCTCTCTCTCTCTCTCTCTCTCTCGGAAGCACGCCTGCCTTCTTCATCTGCCTGGATATTATCCCTCTATCATTTTTGCTTCTTCTTTATCGCCTTTGATACGGTAATGATCTGGCACAAGAAAAGCTATTTTTTATATGAGTGCTTAAGGAATTAAAGGTGAGGCCGAAGGTGGAGGGTGTTCCAAAGGATGGCAGTTTGTCATTAGAAAAAGAAGTAAGTGTCCCCTCTTGGAACGCCAGAGCCAGCAAGCAGGTAAAGGGGAGCAGACTAAAGGACAGGCGGGTGCCACTCAGCACAGACGACAGTATCACAAACAGCCTGGCTCAAAGCTCTCTTAACAATGTGCGCTTGGTCTCTCTCGCTGGCGGATTGATTTCTGGCTGCCCTCCACAGACCTGGCTGCAGTTAAGCTGCGTCCTCCACGTGATGCTGAGCCGAACCAGATTTTCCTTTTAGTTGTTCGATCACATTTTCCTTCCTAGAGCTTAGAAGGCACACTTGGGACCATATAGTAATTGCCTCCCCACACTGAACTGCTGATACCTTTATTGGATTGGCGTAGGGTTTCAGAGGACTGTGTTTAACATGCAGTGAGCCGCAGCAATGCAAACAGCTCCAGTGTTTAAACAAGCATCCATTAGGCCGGGGAACTAGGTGGTGCCAGCCCATTTGGTGCTCTGTAGTGCTGGCAGCTTGAGGTGAGCAAGGGAGAGGGGGGACCCCCCTGCGGGAGCAGGAGAGTGTGAGCAAGCACAGGAATCATGGGATGGATTGCTATTACAGGGAGGGGGGGGAGGGGAGACAAGTGTTGTGGCTAGGGACGTGTGCAAAGCTCATTAATATCTCATTATGTTAGAATTGCAATCTCCCCACAGATTGGCGTTAACATCACCCACCCACCCCCCTTTTTTTCCTTTGCAAGCCCCAGCAAGCTCCCCAGGCTTGTTTTGCACCAAGGGAGTGTTGGTGTTGAATTTGTGAAGGAAGGCTGTGAGAAAACCCCACAGGAGCAATAGTAAGCCTCTGCTCGGGGGAGGAAGACAGAAATCTGTTTGTAAATACAAAGTGACCAGCTTTCCAATGTGCCAGCCAGCCCTGGGGAGGGAAGAAGACCCACTAGAAGCTGGGAAAGGAACACTGTGAGGTGTAAGCAAGAGCCACCCTGTCTGGAATTGAGGGGGAGTGAGAGGGGCTGGGAGAGGGACCGGGTCTAGAGAGAGGGCCACTGGGCACTCAGTTGGCCAGGGCTCCTGGAAGGTCCCTGACCGAGAAGAGAGGGGTGTGGAGGAAGGAGCAAAAAGGAAAAGAGAGGGCAGGGGTGGTCAGAAAGAGAGACCCAGAGGGCTGCAGTCCCAGGGCCTGGCATGAATTGAACAAAGGGAAGATTCTAGCACACATAGAAAGTGTGCACCAGGGACTTGCTCTTTTCAGGTCTAACCTAGCTGGGTCCAAACCAGCCCCGTATTTGTCCCAAGGATAAAGTCCTCCCAGGCTATAGTTCTGGAACACTGTCCAGGCTCAAGTGCAGGTCACTCTCAGGGACACCAGAGATGGGACAAGAGCCTTGGGGATGGAGAGTCACAGCCATGCTCTCCAAATGGTGTGTCCCTGCAGACACTTAATTGTTAAAGGATCAGATGTTTCTGTCCATCTGGACAAATACACATCTTCCCTCCATTAGAGAGGTAGTGACATAACAGGATGTATCAGAGTACAAAACTGTGTGGATTTTGTAGTATGAAGGCTCATTGAAGTCATTTCATCAATGTTCTTTGAGAATATTCCCTTTCTGACTCAGGTTTAAAGAACCTTATTTTCTGTCTTGATTTCTTCCTTTCTTTTTTTAAAAAAATATTTATTTATTTGCAAGAATAGAGAGAGAGAGAGAGAGAGAGAGAGAGAGAGAGAGAGAGAGAGAGAGAAATAGGTGTGCCAAGACCTCCAGCCACTCCAGATGCATGTGCCTCTTTGTACATCTGCCTTTATGTGGGTAC
Organism: Zapus hudsonius; assembly: GCA_004024765.1. Taxonomy (NCBI): domain Eukaryota; kingdom Metazoa; phylum Chordata; class Mammalia; order Rodentia; family Dipodidae; genus Zapus; species Zapus hudsonius. The sequence goes on from PVHP010019682.1 coordinate 26,662, forward strand.
TGGGGAATCAAACCTGGGTCGTTAGGTTTTGCAGGCAAGTGCCTTAACCATTGAGCCATCCTCCAGCCCCCTCTTCCTTTCTTTTGTGTTTTTTTTTCTTTACGTGTAGCTCAGGCTGGCCTTGAACTCACTCTATAGCCAAGGATAACCTGAAACATATGATCTTCCTATCACCATCTCCCTCCCAAGTGCTGGGTTTACAAGCATGTGTCACCTGTTCTGGTTTATGTGGTGCTGGAGATCAAACCCAAGGCTCTCTACCAATGTTTCAGTCTGGAAGTCCTTATTTCTGCCTTCAAAGTCTTTCTTCTGGGACCTTCTAGTATTCAGTTTCCTTTCTAGTGCAAATGTATGAAGCCACACCACACAGATGCTTAGAGGGGCTGCCCACCAGGACACCCAGCCAGCCAGTGTGCAAACACTGATGGACAGGCTTTGTTTTGACTTAAGTTATATTCTGCTAAAATATGGATTATTTGCTAACATGTCAAAAGAAAAAAAAAGTTAATGTCCTTTTTGAAAGCTATATGAGTTCCTTTGGTAGGAGATAACAATAGAGTCATAGTGGTCATTAATTTGTTATGTACAGGAGTGCCTGTAATGAACATTTTAAAATAAATGCATTTGATAATCAAGTTTATTTAGGTTAAAAAACGGTTATGGCATGCAAATACTGCTGAGAAACAAATTTAACAAGATTTTTTTTTTTACAGTGTAGCCTCCATGGTAAAAATAGTAAAAAACCCAGCCTTCTGTGTATTAAAATCCATTATTCTTTTGACTGTGCAGCTTTGATGTGTTAAGCAAGAATCATAAGAACAAAGCCAGGAAGCAACTCAATTGCTATAATTTCCTTGCCACATATCAGACACAAAATAAATAAGCGTCTTGTTGTTTATGTGTTGACTTTGCTATGCTTAATTCATCAAACAAACAAACAAAAAAAGAAAAGAAAAATCAATATTTATACATAGTGAACCAGACCTTTAGAGCTTAACTCCAGGGTTCAGCTTCAACAGGTGTCCATGTGCCCAGTGTGAGGGTGCACCACAGCCCAAAAGGTGTTGGTCATTTCTTCTGGGGGTTGTTTCCTCCCACTCTGTCCTTCTCAGGGACGTGAAGAGGACATGGCTGCCACTTCTCAACACCTAAATATACCTCCTATCTTAAACTCCTGTGCTTTCCTTTCTAGGAGAGAGAGAATGCATGTTAAGTCTCATCCAAACTTTCTACATAGCAAAAAAGTGATGACATCCAAATTGCCCATTTGAAGAGAGAAGGCGAGCAAGCCAGCAGAATTGCAGTTCGAAATAAAGTGAGATTGAATGCTCGCTCAAAAAAGAAGTGGATTTCTTGCTCCCTTTTGGTTTTTGTTGTGAATAAAATTGGAAAATGAAATATCAGAATGTGAAGGGAGAGATTGGACTCGAGAGAGATCCTTCATCCCTTCCCATCCCCCACCCTCAGTGGAAACCATCCCAGATGGCTGCTCTATTTTTAAGATCTCTGGAGAAGGAGCTCCTCCCGCCTCTTCACTTGCCCATCCCAGAATCGCTTGCTCCTCACAGTCTGAATATTTAGGCACTATCCTAGATTCAGGGCCTGCTAGGATCCTATGTGGGGTTTTAGCCCGCTGTGCATAGGTGGAAACCCGGAGATATGGACAAGGTCTTTCTCTCTAGTGAGAAAAATTGTATTGTCTCATCTCTGGCTTTCAGTCGTGTGTGGGGGTGGGGTGGGTGGGTGGGTGGGGGGGGTTGTGTGTGTGCATGTGCACATGTGGACACGTACATGTGGAGGCCAGAAGACAACTTCTGATGACAATCTTCGGGCATTACCCAGCAAGTGCCAAGTGCATGCTCCCAGGCCCAAGTTTGCCCTCTGTGTGTGTGTATGTGGACACATTCACATGTAGAGGTGCACACAAACATGCACACACCACACACACATGCACGCATTAATAGAAGCCAGGAGCTTATCAATTGTGACTAGTGGAACAAAGCAGGTAAAACAGGAAGGCTGGAAAGATAAGACATGGGTGGGAAATACTGATGACTGATGGGGTGGCCAGCACAGCCTTCCAGGAAGGCACCCTGGGCTGAGACCTGGATGATGACAGTGAACCAGCCCAGTCGGGAGCTGGGTGAAGCACTTTTCACATGCACGGGGACCCACAGGTACAGAAGCAGTGGGGGAAGGGAGGGACCAGAGGACACGCTGGAGTCCAAGAGTTCCATGGTGCAGAAGATGGGTAAGAGTGTGTTTGAAGGCACAAGGCCATCTGGTACCTCCTAGGCCGTGGGACAATGTTGACTTTAAGAGAAATGGCATTCTCTGAATATTTAGGCAGAAAGACACACAATGACATTCATTTTTTTTTTCCTTCCATGATTTCTCTGGATGTTTGTGAAGAATAGACCGGAGAGGGTAAGGTGAAAAATAAGGTGAACAGGAAAAGAGTCCAGGACTGAGGTTAAGGTGGCTGAACGCTAGAGGGACAGAAATGCTCCCAGGAGATCAGTGGAAGGTGTGTGTGTGGCACTCTGTACACAAGAGCATTCCATTCCAATAAAATAAAATAGACAAAGATCAAAACTTAAAAAAAAAAGATCAAAACTCAGAGAGTGGTTTTCCTTGACATGATTTGTTTCAAGTATCTACAAATGGAAGATGTGAATGGGCCTTTGACTAAAATTTTTTTGTAAGAGATATAGATGTCTTCATAGATGGCTCATGGCATTAGAAGCAGTTGTAGAGGTCATTTTCCCTACCCCCCCCCCAAAATCCCTTTGCAAAGCCCTGACAGATGAACACAGCCTGGGCAGGATAAGTTCAAGGGACAGGAAGTTCATTAGCCTCACACAGCAGCCTTGGCTATTTTGAATCTCTCTAATCGTTTTTAAAGTTCCGCTCTAAGTGGAAGTTGAATTCTTTCTCCCATTACAGGAGCCATTGATCTTAGTTCCTCGTTCTGGAGCGACACAGATTAAACCCAGTTCTTTCCCCACTAGCTGTCATCGACTATTTAAAAAAGGAGCTATAACATGCCTGCTCTTCTTTCTTCAGCCAGATGCCCTCAGCTCCTTCTCCTGCTCCCCATATGCCCTGTTCCCCGAGGGGCCTCCTTTGCCTGGGTGCAGAGCTACCTGATAAGAGTGAAAAGAACCTCAGGATGGAACCCAGCCTCAATTCAGAACATATATGCACCTGCCTGGATTTGAAATACCTACATTTATTAACCCCTCTTAGAACCGCAAAGACACATGGCTCTGAACTCCCAAGGAAACCAAAGCTGCGTGTAAGACCGATTTTCTTGAATGCAAAACTTGTCTCATTATTCCTATTTGTTATGGTTAACCTGTAGGAGATTGGATCTTAAACTTCTGGAGACACACAGCACCCTGAGGATCTGATAAAAGCTTAGTGGTTAATCTTCATTGTCAACCTAACAAGATTTAAAACGACCCAGGAGATGTACTACTGGGGTGTCTGTGAGGGCATTTTAAGCAGAGTTTTTCTGGGGGAGCACCCACCTGATATGTGGGTATCACCATCCCATGGGCTGGGATTCCAGACTGAATAAAAATGAGAAAGCAAGCTGAGTGCCAGTATCTCCCTCACTTTACTCAGCTTCCTGATTGCAAATGCAATGTGACCAGCTGCCTCATGTTTCTCTGCTATAATGGATGGTAACCTGAGACCAGGAGCCAAAATAAACCCTTCTTTCTTTCTTTTAGTTTCTTTTGTCAGGTGTTTTGTCATAGCCATGAGAAAATAACTAACACAGATGGATATACATAAACCCACAAAATTCTACGTACAACTTTTCAGGGTTCTCAGAGATTTTTTAAAAATCCATTTTCGTATAATCTTCTAGTTTTTAGAAATTGGCTGTAATCAATATGATGGAACACAGGTTCAAAGCTGTGGTGTGCATTTCCCCTGTATTTTATTAAAATATTGGTATAGGGAAGTAAAGTACAACCACTTGAAAGTCCCTTCAGGTTACTGTCATTTAACAAAGTTTTGACCTGTCATTGGTGGGTCATTTTCTTCTCATTTTGAACCACAGACCCTGTCTTAGGAGGTACATTGGTCAGTTGGTCAATTCCTCTCACTGTGCCAAAATACCCGAGGGAACAAAATCACTTTAATGAAGAAAAGGTTGACTTTTGCTCATAGATACAAGAGGCTCGTTTTCAGCTGACCGTGTGCTGGTGTATAACATCATGACAGGTGTGCATGTTGGAACATAGCCATCACCACATAATGACTAGCAAGAAAGAAGAGAAGTAGGAGCCATAGTCCCTTTAAGGTCAATGCTCTAACTCCTTTTATTAAGCCCCGCCTACTAAAGTAGTGTCACAGCCCAGCTTTTAACACTTATCCCTTTGGAGATCTTTTAGACCATTGACCTGGAACTTGCCAACTAGGCTAGTCTGACTAGCCAGCAAGCCCCATGGATCCACGTATCACCACCTCCCTCCCCAGTGCTGTGATTATAAGCGCACTGGCTCTCGGGGCTCATTTTGCATAAGTTCAGTAGCGCACACTTAAAGTTCTCATGCTTTCAAGACAAACACTTTACCGACTAAGCTATCTTCCCAGCTGCCTTCAGCGCTAGGTCTTTAGTGTGTGTGTGTGTGTGTGTGTGTGTGTGTGTGTGTGTGTGTGTGTGTGTGTGTGTGTGTGACTGTGTATGTGTGTCTAGGTATGCACATGTGTAGAGGTCAGAGGACCACCTTGGGATGTTGGTCTTTCCTTCTCTCTTTTTTGAGACTGAGCCAAGAGTCTCCTTCTATCTTCTTTGCTGCTGAGAAGGTCAGACTAGCTGGC
>PVHP010019683.1:0-31550 GCA_004024765.1 Zapus hudsonius
TCAATAAATCCTTTCCTCTCATTAAAAAAAAAAAAAAAAAGAATCTGGGCACTCTTGAGTTTTAAGGTGCATCATTGGAGTTACCATACATACTCACGTTGTGATAATTCAATGTGCTGCACAGCAATGCTCATGCACCTTGTTATAGAATGCACACATGCATGTATGTCATGCTTTAATTTTGAAAATTTACAAAAACAATTTCTATAAGGACCAGAGAACTAAAAAAAAAAAAACAGATGTTTTTCTCTGCACAGTTTCTGGTGTTGTTCCTGCAACAGATCTTGGTGTCCATGGAAACCAGACAGAGCTCACAGGGAAACAAGGGAGAAGGGCTGGGAAGTACATCACCCAACGCGTCTTTTCCCCTGGCTCTTGGGACCCAGTCATCCATAGCCAGATCCCCACCAGTGTGACAATGATGATCTCCACTTGTCAACATCCCGAACCAACGGAGGGATTCAATGAAGGGAGGATTTAAGAAAGGGACAATGGAAGTGGGGTGGGGAATTATCGTGATTTATTGTTCATACTTATGAAAGATTTCAATAAGAAGTTTAAAAATCAAAGAAAAACTAAAAAGAGCTTCTCTGCATGAGTTTCTCCAACACTCAGTCACTGGAGGTCACTGGTTAAAGCCTCAGCTCTGAAGTGGGACTTTACTGAGGACATAAGCCTAACAGGCCTTTGAGGACCATAGTGAGTGGTATAGAATCCATATGCTGAAGTGCTCATTCTTCACTCAGAACGTCTCAGTTCTTGGTTTAAACATAGGTATAGCACCTTGTAATTTGATTTTCTGGGTCTATAAAAAGACACATTAGAAGTGGGTGAGTGACATTCTCCCTGAGGGTGCACGTGAGGCTGGCTTTGTTCAGTTTGGGGGTTGTGCTGAATGTGTCTGGTGTGAAGGTGTGTGTGGGAGTCTGTGTGTACCCATGATGATTGCTTGTGAAAGAGCTCACACACATTTGCATCTCGTGCATCTGTTGGTTTGTGTGTGCAGACTGGCTGTGTGATACATGAGGGCATTTGTGAATGAGTTTGCCATTTTGTGGGCGTGTGTGTGATCAGATATAAAATATGCAAATGAGATTTACACTTTTGTGACTAGAGGCTGAGAGAGCACTTGTGGGCCTGCTTACACATTTATTTCTTTGAGCTAAACTAAATTTGCATGTGAATTTAGAAAGGCTCTAAGCAAAGTTTTCAAGTCATGGCTGAGCCATATGGAATTGTCATTTTTGTGGGATAAAAATGGTTAAATATTCAGTAATTGTCTGCTTCAACCTAATCTGTGAGTGCATGCCTGAGTTGGCATGGCCTCTGCCCCACAATAGTAGTAGTAGTATCAGAACTAAGAAGGAGGTGGCTTAGGAAGAAACCCAACTTGAAGGAAAGGTAAGATGTAGAGAAAGCAATGAGTAACACCAGAGAAAGGTGCCGTAGGGCACTAGTAGACAATGGCATTCAGATTCTTCCTCTGGACTGGGGAGATGACTCAGCAATGAAAGCACTTGCTTGCAAAGCCTGCACAAAATGGCACATACATTTGGAGTTCATTTGCAGTGGCAAGAGGCCCTGATGCACTCATGTACACACATACACATGTGCAATAAATTATATTGACTTGCTGATAAGTTTCTTATTCTAGAAATTGTCCTCCAACACCTGTTTTGTATCCATGTGCTCCAAGTTTGCCTCTGTGCAAATCCTGGAAACTTCCTTTTCAATAACTCTTGTTATTGGAAAGTCTTCGATGGTTACTTAAATTGGCTGTCCTCTTCATTATAAAGCAAACTCCTGGAGGGCTAGTTCATTCATATTCCAAGTACTCAGAACAAGGCTTTCTACAGAAAACAAGCTTAGTGTTTGCTGAGTACAACTTGCAGGAGTTTCAGCCAGCCACACCTTCAAACAGCCACAGTTATGGGAGGAAAGGATTTATTGAAGCTACAGATCTAGGGGAAGTTCCATCATGGCAAAAGAGATTGGCCCCCTTTCACAGGTCCAAGTAGAGAAAAAAAACCATTCACCAGAACCACACACACAAGCAAAAGAGGCAGGGGAGGAGAGAGAGATTTCCTTCACCTTTAAATAGCCTTAGGGTGGGTCTTGCAACCTTTTCCCAGACTTGTTGACTTCCTGAGTCTCTGGAATTTTTTTCCTGCACTGTCCTCGCAGGAAGAGATGTCTGTTTCTAGCTCCCCTGAGCCTCCTTACTGTCCCCTACTGAGAGGGCTGCCTTCCTGTGAACAACCTCAGAGACCCACCTTGATCACTAAACAGGTCATGTGGACAACAAAATGTAACCATCACAAGGAGAAAGTAAACTTTATTGAAAGACACTAAAGAATACTTAGGTACATGAAAAGATACACCATGTTCACTGTCAGAAAAAAATTTGAAGTATGAAAGTGTCAATATGTGAGGCTCTGCGAACAATTTCTAACCTCAAATCAATCAGTCAGTCAACCAATCAATCACAAACATCAGTTTGAGAGGGAAATTACTTCATACATTTGCCCAGCTGCCGCAGAGCTGGAATCACTCAGGTGCACGTGTTCAAGTCCAGCCCCTTCGAGAAGCTGCACCCAAGTGTGCTGGCTTCTTTTGGATTCAGGCTCAGACCCCAAATTCAAAGCCTGGCTGCTCATGAGGGCTTTGGACTTTGTCGTCTTTTCTGGCTCCTGGTCTGTTCATCTCTCAGTGTCTGAGGTTTTCACCACCAGTAAGGTTTGTGCTTACTGCTTAGCTTCTGCCAGGCTGGGAAAGGAGTTTTTGTTTTACCTAGGCCCACGGACCTTTACATGGGTCCTCAGACCACATGGATATTTCCACTCCTCACCCTTTGGTTCTTTTCCCTACCTCACCTCCCCTTGCCAATCCCCCTTCTTTGGTCCGCGGACTCTCCCTCGCCCGTCCTGACTTCTGAATCAATATAGTAATTTAATAATCATCCTTCTTAGTCTGGTTTATCCAATTCTTTGGTTAAAAGCAGACAGACACAAGCTTGGGTTTGCATTTGAACCCCCAAATGAAATAGCATCCCATCTCATCTGGAGGTCCCACCAAGATATTAAGAGAAGGATAAATTATAATATATTATTCAATTTCCTGCCAGGGAGGGAATGGGGTGCCAAGCATATTTTCCAGGTGTACACAAATAAAGGCACAGCGGGGAAGACACTAAGTGGCACCCAGACCCCACAAGACTACAAACCACATTATGGAATAAAATGCAATTGATGTGGGACTTTGGAGTTCAGGGGATCCCCAGATTTATGAACCCCAAGTTTGGGTTCTGTCCTAACCTTTAATGAAGAATAATAAAGATGGATTTAAGAAGGACAAATTATAGGGCTGGAGAGATGGCTCAGTGATTAAGGCACTTGCCTCCAGTGCCTAAGGCCCCGGGTTCAATTCCCCAGGACCCACATAAGCCAGACCCACAAGGTGGTGGCCCTGTTTCTCTCTCTCTCTCTCTCTCTCTCTCTCTCTCTCTCTCTCTCTCTCTCTCTCTCTCTCTCTGTATCTCTCTGCTTGAAAATGAATAAATAAAATATTAATAAAAAAGAAAAACATATTGTTGCCCTATATTCTATAAAAAAAGTAGGACAAATTATGAATCGAGTTTATTTGTGGAGAAATCACAAATTGTGGCATTTATTTAGGTGGAATTGGGATCTGGGAAGGAAGGCCAGAACATGTTCTCATGTGGAAAACATATTTTAAAAAGATGGAAGTTTAGGGGGAAACTGGACTAAAAGACACAAGCACATGGAAAGTAGTTCATCATTTAAGAGAAACAGGTTTTTGAAGAAAGGTTAAAGTGGAGCTGCAAGCATGTGGCATCCATGAGAACACCAGGCTTCTCAGGGGAGGAGACTCCAGAGCACATGGGAAGTGGATCCCAGGAGCAAGTGTCAGGAGACTTAGAAGAGATACACATGACATTCACCATGTGCTTCTCCATGGAGGAAAGCTAAGGGAAGGCTAGGGAGAGCACCCACGTGGTAGGTCCACAGTGACCATAGGAGGGTTGTCTGTGTAACTGGATGGAAGGTTATAAAGCAGAGACTAGGGTAAAGAGACAGGGCTATGTTCCCCCTCCCCACCCACCAGGCTGCACAGGATGAGAGCTGATCACATAAGGGTCCCAGAAGGGAAGAGGCTGGTGCAGGAGAGACTGCCACCTTGAAAGTGTCAGCTTCAGGTATGTAAAGGGAAAATCTGATTGGCTGGTAGATTTGGAGGGCTGACCTCAGAGTCCATCCACACCAGAGTTAGCCAGCTGGGGTTATAGCATGCTAGATTGTGTGTGGGGGGGGGGGGCGGCATTGTAGATCAGTCTCATCAGACATGAGTTCCAGTTCTGCTAGGAGAGATGGCATTTCCAGGTTCCCTCTGGGCCTCAGTCCCTGATTGAAACTGCCTAAAAGAAGCTACTTTCTCCTTTTCTCTCTCACTATAGTCTGACTCCACAAAGACCACACTGTTTAATACTTTCTGGTAGGTTCGATTAATGGTTAGAGACATTTGTTAGTGACTACATTTGGCATTTTCTGGTATGTTTTTGGCTTCAATGAAATAGATGTTAATAAAACACAGCTCTTAGACTTCTATAAGATGTGAAAAGGGAAATATAAGAAAAATCCATTGAGCTGGTGTGGTGGCACACGCCTTTAATTCCAGCATTCAGGAGGCAAAGGTAAGAGCATCTCCATGATTTAGAGGCCAGCCTTAGACTAGAATGAATTCCAGGTCAGCCTGGGCTACAGTGAGACCCTACCTCAAAAACTCAAAAAAAGAAAAAAATAATAAAGAAAAAATCAAACAAGTCAGACTCAACTAAGACTTACAGTGAGATAAAATTTTATATAAACATGTTATTTTTCAAGGTTTAAATTATTTGAGCAGCATAGAGGATTATTGGAAACAACAGAATTCTCTGAAGTGTGGTGTCTCACACTTTATTAGGTATTTTAGGACATTATGGGAATGACAGGATCCTTGGAAGGAGGAGGCAACTGGACCAGGAGTTACAGGCTAGCCTGCCTCCAGGCAAAAACAATGAAAATCTGCTTTAGCTACTCTTAATAAAATCACTTCCAGGTGTGTTAAATTTATTGGTAAGGATTATCTCCAGGACAATTATCATGTTTTACCTATACTTTTTAAGGATATATTTCACAAGATTTATTAAAAAGGGGTCATCTTAAATTAATGGGCGATATAAACCTATAAGTGTATTCTGATAAATATTATAAAACAAGTCTGTGGTTGTTACTTTTCCTAGATTGCATTAATAGAGAGTTTTTGGTGACTTCAATAATAAAAGGGGAACTGTTCATGCTAAAAATGTTTAATTCTAAACTTTTCTGCTAAGGATGTCTCTCTGTAGGTTTCCAGTGATGGGATGATTAAGTCTTTAATGCTTGGTGTTGTAGTCAGCATTCACTATGTACTCTCAGGCTGGTTTTGAACTCACAGCGATCCTCCCACTTCTGCCTCCTGAGTGCCGGGATTAAAGGCGTGCACCACCATACCCATCAAATTTGATTTTTTTCAAATGCTTTTTGTTTCTAGACTTTATCTGACTTTGGCTCAATGCAGAGACTGGGGTCCATGGAAGCTTCTACTTATTGCTGTAGTCAACTTTCTAGTTGCTGTGCAGAAAGAACCCAAACAAAAGCGGCTTGTGGAGGAATGGGTTTATTAGGCTTATGGACTCAAGGGGAGACTCCATCCTGGAAGGGAAAATGATGGCATGAGCAGAGGGGTGGACATCACCTCCACCACAGGACTGCAAACAGTGGCAGGAAGGTGTGCCAAACACTGGCAAGGGGAAGCTGGCTTATAACCCCCATAAGCCCACCCCAAACAACACAGCTCCTGTGAGGTTGTAAAACCCAAACTGCCATCAGCTGAGGCTTGATCACTCAGAACACATTCATTAGTTTGTGGGGGACACCTCGATCAAACCATGACACTTATCTTTGGACTCCGCTAGATTTTGGAAGCAGTGGGGAATTCAAAACTTGCAATATTTTATGCTTCACCGTATTTGTTAAATGATTAAGGCATAAATGAACATTTCCAGATGATGAGGAGAAGAGAGGCCAATGTGAGAGGAACAGGTTGTACGTTAGAAGCATGGCGATCATTGTGAAGCACTCGAGCAACGGCTGGGCAGTTGACCGTGATGGTTTTGGAAGATGGGAGACGAGAAGAGGACTGAAATAAAGAGCAGGAGTGGCTTTGTGGTTTTCAAGTCCAGGAGGCAGACAGCTTGATGCAGAGGCCACTGAGAATGCCACTAAGCACTCTCCAAATGCATAAAACTCCATGCAGGCCAAGTAGAGCCTTTAAATCATTCATTCATCCTGCAAGTATGTACGTGATATCCACTTACTTGACAGGTGTTACACCATGTGCTAGAGATACATTATAAGGCAACATTCCTTGGCTGTATGAATCTTTGTTTGTTTGTTTGTTTCTGGAGGTAGGGTCTCACTCCACCCCAAGCTGACCTGTAGTTTCAGGGTGGCCTTGAACTCATGGTGATTTTCCTAACTCTGCCTAGGATTAAAGGCATGAATCAACACAGCAGGCTGACTGTATGAATCTTAAAGTTTAGGGCAGCAAGATATGGCTCATGGCTCAAATCTAGCCAGTTTTTGCAAATTAAATTTTATTGGAACACAATCATACCTATTCATCAACACACTGTCTATGGTTTAAAGAAAAACAAACTGGCCAGACACGGTGGTGTATGTCTGTATTCCCAGCACTTGGGAGAGAGGAGTTTGAGGCCAGCCTGGGGCTACAGAGTGAGTGCCAGGTCAGTCTGGGCTAGAACAAGACTCTTCCTTGAAAAAGACAAAAACAAAACAAACACCTCCCCAAAACCCAACAACAACCACAAAATAAACAGATGTACAGAGATATAACCCATGTGGCATAGATTCACTCTTTAAAGTTTACAATTCGGGGTTTTCAGTATCTTTAGAGTTGTGCCACCTTCTCTATAATGATCTTAGAACAGAACAAAGTTGGGGCTAGAGAGATTGTTCAGTGGTTAAAGGCACTTGTTTGCAAAGCCCGAAGGCCTGGGTTTGATTCCCCAGTACCCACATAAAGCCAGATGCACAAAGTGGCATATGCATCTGGAGTTCATTTGCAGTGGCTGGAGGCCCTGGTGTGCCCATTCTCCACAACCTCCTCCTTATAAATAAATAAAACTTAAAAAAAAAGAGTAGTAAGAGCCATGGTGGGGGAGAAATCCCAGAGACATCGCCCCCCCCTCAGTAACATCATACTAAGGTGGGTGGAACCGGGCTGACTCCTAGGCTATCCATAATCCCCTACCCCATGGACTGATCCAGCCTGCCATGGAGGAGGATAACCACTGATTGGGATAGGGAAGAGGGGCATTGGGGAACTGGGGATAACAACTCATTATTGGTTCATTAAATGTATCTCATTATGGATAAAAGAAAGAAAGAAAGAAAGAAAGAAAGAAAGAAAGAAAGAAAGAAAGAAAGAAAGAAAGAAAGAAAGAAAGAAAGAAAGAAAAAAGAATAGAAAGGGCAGAAATACACTCTCAAATATATGGTCCAGTGACCTTCAGAAAGGTGTTCTAAGACTCTTCTGTGGAGAAACTGTCTCTTCAAAAAAAAATGCTACCTAGAAGATTGTATATCTATATGCAAAAGAATGAATTTAGAATTTTACCTTACATCACATACAAAGCTTAACTCAAGATGAGTCAGATACCTGAAGATAAGAGCTAAAACTATACAACAGAAAAAAGTGCAGGAGAAAGCTTTATGTAATGGGATTTGGTGATGCTTTCTCAGACAGGGCACCAAAAGCAGAGCGCCGGGAGAGACCTGTGTGAGGACCTGAGCTTGGATCCCAGAACTCACATAAAGCCAGACAGCAAGATGAAGGCAGGATGCAGGAGTCCTCAGTATGGCTGGCCTGGTCAACACTGTGGTAAACAGTAATTAACACACTAAGTGTGGAACTCCTTTAGAGGCTAGAGGCGCTGGAGGGCCCATACTCTCTCAAATAAATGAAAATATTTTTTAAAAAAGATTAAAAGTTTATCTTATTTTAAGGAAATTACCAATTTCCTTAAATTGGATATGTAATCATGTAATCCCAGTACTAAGGAGGCTGGGTTCCAGGTCAGCCTGGGGGAGAATAGACCCTGCCTCAAAAATTAAATAATAGTCTGGCGTGGTGGAGCAAGTCTTTAATCCCAGCGCTCTGGAGGCAGAGGTAGGAGGATCGCCCTGAATTCGAGGCCAGCATGAGACTACAGAGTGAATTCCAGGTCAGCCTGGGCTAGAGTGAGACCCTACCTTGAAAAACAAAACAAAAGTAAATAAACAATAAAATAAGTAGATAGATAACTTTTCTTTATTCCTCTTTCATAGCAGAAACAAATATTAAATTTAGGAAGTGATATGATTATGTGGGGTATGTCACTCGGGAATTTCAATTCAGTAAGTTACAAATACTTTTTAAAAGACAATGGTAGTTTTCACAGAATTAGGGTTCTTGAGACAGGGTCTCACTACGCAACTCAGGCTGCACTTCTGATTATCTTGCCTCAGCCTCCTGAGTGCTAGGATTAGAGGCACATACCACCACGCCTTGATTAAATAATATTTCAGGCCTGGAGTGGTAGTGTATGCCTTTAATCCCAGCACTTGGGAGGCAGAGGTAGGAGGATCACAATGAGTTTGAGGCCACCCTGAGACTACATAGTGAATTCCCGGCCAGCCTGAGCTAGAGTGAGACCCTACCTTGAGAAGCAAAAAACGAAAAAATTCAAATGTTACTGTAAATCTAGTCTTCACACACAGTTACATGTCCATATAAGCTGCACATTCAGAGCAAATCCCTTCCCTTAACACCCCTTCCTCTTACACTCAATCAGCTGGAACACAGCTAATCATGGGGTCACAACACAATGGTGTCCTGTGTCAAGACTGGAGCTAATTTTTAAAACATAGCCTTCCTCTTCAGAATGAGATTTTTGGAACTTGGACTAAACCAAGACGGTTTGGGCTCTATGACCACTTCTGTGCCATAAATGGACCATGGCACTTATTCCTGGGATTCCACGTTCTCTAGAAATCTGAATTTGCAGTATTGTTGTTTTGTACGACAGGTTCCAGTAGCTGCAATTATAACATCCTCCCCTAAGCTCAGCCTTCCAAAGTAATGTCAAACTATGCCTAACTATGGTTCCAAGATCATCATCTTGCGAGTTCTTCCTTACATGACTGGAGGCCTTTATAGAGTCCAAGTTCAAAGGTGCTTTATTCCCTGCTTCCTCCCCCAGCTCTGTTCTCCTCCATGTTCCTCTCTTCTTGCTCCCACTCTTTCTCCCATTTGCCTCGCCCGCACAGTTTGAGTCACAGGCTGCACCCCGTTTCCAAGGCGAGATCCTTAGCGGGAGACGCAAGCTCATCTTCCCTTGGATTTCTGGGGACATCTGGGGAGACTTCAGCCAGAGCTTGAGCAGCTGGCACGGCCTGCATGCCTCTGGAGTTGCTCTGCTCCCGAGGGACAGGAGGCAGCAGTGACCGCAGAAACCACAGGGGACCCAGGAGGCTGGACAGAGGAAGCGCCACCCAGAGGCCCAGCAGGTGCCTGCCTGGTCTCTGTGAGGAGCCCCTGGCTGAATGGGACCCAGAGTGCAGAGACTAAGCAGATATCATATTCCTGGTGTCACAAGTGCACAAAGGGTGAATGTACGGCCTGTTGTGTCCTTACTAACCTTCAGCCTCCTTCCCTTCTGCTGCCTTAGTTCTCAGCTCTCCTCTCACCCTGACAGAAGGAACACTCTAGGGCTCTGATTTTATTAGTATTATTCTTATTGATTTATATATTTTGATTTTCCGAGGTCTCGCTCTAGCCCAGGCTGACCTGGAATTCACTATGTAGTTTCAGGGTGGCCTCAAACTCATGCAGTCCTCCTACTTTTTAAAGGTGTGCACCACCAGGCCCAGCTGGAGGGGCTCCAGGGGTTCAGAGGAGATCAGAGTCCAGCCTGAAAACAAGAAGGAAATAGCAGGCTTTCTTTTCTTCTTCTCCCCAAGCCCCCTCCCCCAATTTGGGGTCTTCCTTTTTCATTGACCATTTTCATACGTGCACATAATGCATTTTTATCATATTCCTCTTCTATTATTTTCATTTGTCTCTGAGCCCCCCCTCTTCTCCAGCCAGCTCTGCTAGTTTGATGTGTGTGTGTGTGTGTGTGTGTGTGTTGCCTTCTCCCATTATCCACGGCATGTTAATGGACCCAGTATTGGTCAGGTAACAACAGCCACTGTAAGGTCTTGAATGCAATGGCCACCTTGTGTCCAGAAGACAGCATTCAAGCACTCCTTCCCATTATCTGGCTCTTACATTCTTGTCACCACCTTTCTGCAGTGTTCCCTGAGCTTTGGTGGATGTGATAAACACGGTTCATTTTGTGCTAAGCACGTAACTGACATTTCTCAGAACTTTGATGAGTCTTCCTGGCAAGCTACCTGCAAAAAGAAGCTTCTCTGACCAGAAGTGAGAGCAGAACTAATCGATGGACATACCTATGGAGAGGGCAGTTTGATGAACACAGCATGTCCATTTAGCCAAACGACAGTAGGAGCTTCCCCATAGGTCTTATGAGGCACAAGTTCCCTTCTCAAATCCAATCAAGCAGCAGTTGGTTACTCTCATAACAGTCATGCCTCTCTCATACCAGTGGACACAGCTTGTCTGGCTGGATTGGTCGTGTAGCTCACTGTTGATGACTTTTCTCTACCAGTAACCTACATGTTGCTTCTCAGTACTATGACAGCAAGCCAGCAGCAGGCAGGAGGCTTCCAGCTCAATTCTAGCTTGATTTCTCAGTGTCCTGCAACCAAAGCATCTGATGTCTTCAGCAATAAGGTCCTACTACTGGGCACTGGGAGACAGTGCTGAGCAACTGGATTGCTTGCCAGGGTTATACATCATTCCAGGGTGCCTTCCTGGAAGGGAACAAGCTAGCAGAAGATGAGAGGGGAGCATGGCTGGGTGCCATTGGGAGACAGGGCTGAGCACCTGGGTTGCTTGCCCAGCGCTAGAAGCCATTCTAGGGTACCTTCATAGGAGATAACAAACCAGTGGAAGGTCATTGGTGAGCAGGGCTGCAAGCCGCTGTGAGACGGGGCTGAGCGCAAAGGTTCCCTGTTAGGGCTAGACTCATTCCAGAATGACTGCCTGGGAGGGAACAAGCCAGGAAAAGGGGAGCAGTGAGCAGCTGACCACCTTGGATTCTACTTCTCATACCCACCTTACAAGAACCCTCCCTCCCAATTGTTTTTCTGAAGAAGGGCTGAAGCAGAGGCAACTGTGTACCAGCTCCAGCCCCCTGGAGAAGCTCGGAGCTGATCTCACTCCAGAAAGCTAGACACAGGTTAACAGGCTCGATCAGAAAGGTGGATCCATCCATTTGTGGATGGATCTTCTATAAGAAACCCACCTTAAAATTAAAGATAAATACCACCCTAGGGTGAAAGGTAAAAAGGTTTCCAAAGCAAATAGACACTGATTTCTGGAAAAATTGACTTTAAGCCAAAAGTAATCAAGAGATAAAGAAGGCCACTTCACACTCACTAAAGGAACACTTCAATAAGAAAATATTACAATCATAAACTTATATTCACCAAACACAGGGGCACTCAATTTTATAAAGCAAAATTTACTAGATAATAAAACATAAATCCCAATACAATAATGGTAGGAGACTTTAGTACCCCACTATCGTCAATGGACAGAGCCTCTAAGCAGAAAATAAACAGAGAAACAATGGAGTCAAGCAACGCCATAGATCAAATGGACTTAACAGACATCTATAGAACATCCCACCCTAATTCTATTAAATACACATTTTTCTCAGTAGCTCATGGAACCTTCTCCAAAATGGACCATATATTAGGCATAAAGCATGTCTCTACAAATTCAGAAAAATTGACATACTTCCCTGCATTATCTCCTACCACAATGCATTAAAACTAGAAATCAACAACAGTAACAACAGAAAACACACCAACTCCTGGAGACCGAATAACTCACTATTAGACAGTGAATGCATTGTTGATGAAATCAGAAAGGAAATCAGGAAATGTATCCAACTGAATGACAGTGAGAACCCAACATACCAAAACTAATAGGACACAATAAAGGCAGTTCTTTTTTTTTTTCCTCTATTGAACTCCAGGGAAAGTTTTTTTTTTATTATTATTATTATCCATAATTAGATACATTTAATGAACAAATAATGAGTTGCTATCCCCAGTTCCCCAATGTCCCCTATCCCCCAATCAGCTGGATATCCTCCTCTGTGGGCATTCTGGATCAGTCCATGGGGTAGGGGATTATGGATAGTCTAGGGGTCAGCCCGGTTCCACCCGCTTTAATTCATACTTAGTTCATTACTGAGAGGGGCGATGTCTCTGGGAGTTCTCCCCACCATGGCTCTTAAAATCTTTCCGCCCCCTCTTCTGCTCAGTTCCCTGAGTCATGGCGGGTGAGTATTAAGGCTGCTTTATTGTTGAGGTCTTAGGGGGTCTCTGTACTTCTGCTTTAGGTTGTGTTGAAAATCGCTGGTGTCTGTCTGGCTTATCCTGTGTTTACTGATTGGCTGTGGTTATGGGTCTCTTGTTTATCCCACCATTCTCTGTGGGGTTCCAAATGGATCCTCCATGGTAGGTCTGGTGTGGCTCATCTCTTGCCAGAATGTCAGCTATCGGCCTGCGGTTCATTGGTAGGGTTGGATGAGCAACAGGTCTCTCGCTGCATTCTGAAAGATATAAACAGAATTTCCATCCGAGAGTGATATCATTATACATTACTTGAGATACACATTTCTGAATTGGCTAGATTCTATTGTTAGTAGCCTCTTTGTAAATCACTTGTATAGTGCATCTCTCTTTGGGGGCCCAAGAGTTTGGTTCCCAGTACATTTCATCCTGAGTCCCCAGTTCCAGTTAGGGGCTCCCCTTTACTGAGTGGATTATTTGGCCGAATTAAAAGCTGTTGATTGCCTCCCCAGGCTTTGGAACCTCTATTGCACAAGTGCTCCTTTCTTGGTTCGCTGTTCTCTCCCAGTAGGAAGTGTGTCCAGCTTACTCCTGGTGGCAGACTGTGTTTCATGTCAGTGGTCTCTGTTTACTCCAGCTGTCATTGACCAGCTTCCTCTGGCAGCTTGTGCAGTGCCTTCCAGCACTGCGCTGACTGCCATCTGGGGGCTGGTTACCGTTCTGGACCTCGCAGGGTCTCTCAATGCTGATAGATGGTTTTCTGTGGTTTCTTCAGCAACAGGATCCTACCTTAAGTCTGGGGTGGGCATTCAAGAGCTTTGACAGAATCCTGTCTAATTTTTGGGACCTCATGGTTCACTTTGGTCAACAGCTCAGTGAGGGAAGGAGCTGATGCCTGGGACCAGGAGTTGCCAGACATCAATTTTTCACAGACTTAGACTCTCGTCCCCTTCTATTCACGGTCCCTCTTGCCAGATGACGTCCACTACTTGTTCAATAGATTAGAGTATGCAAGTGAGGATTTTATGATTTTGAATCCATTTTGGTTTAGCTTCATGCTTAAGTCATCCCCCCATCCCTTACCCCTCTTTCATAAACTATCACTTCTCTCAACTGGTCTGCGTAGAGTTTATGGTTAATCTGGTTAGGAACCGCATATGAGGGAGAATATGCGGCGTTTGACTCTCTGTTCTTTTGAGAGATCGCTTAGTAGGATCTGCTCCAAGTCAGACCATTTTTCTCTAAATTTAGATATGTCATTTTTTCCTTTCAGCTGAGTAGAATTCCATTGTGTAAATATACCGCAGTTTTGTTATCCATTCCTCCATGGGTGGGCATTTGGGTTGATTCCAATTCTTGGCTATTATGAATTGAGTTTCTATAAACATAGTTGCACAAATGTCTCTATGCTGTGATGTGACATCTTGTGGGTAGATGCCTAGTAGAGGGATAGCTGGGTCCATTGGTAGTTCTATGTCCATTCTGCTCAGGAGTCTCCACAGTGTTTTCCAAAGCAGTTGAACAAGCTTACAATCCCGCCAGCAGTGAATGAGGGTTCCTTTTCCCCCTCATCCTCGCCAGCAATTATTGTTGTTGGTTTTCTTTATGATTGCCATTCTGACTGGAGTAAGGTGGAATCTCATTGTGGTTTTGATTTGCATTTCCCTGATTCTTAAGGATGCTGAGCACTTTCTCAGGTGCTTAAAGGCAATATGTGTTTCTTCCTCTGTGACAATAAAGGCAGTTCTAAGAGAGAATTTTATAGCACTAAATACCTGTTACAAAAACAGAGAGATATCAAATAAATAACTTAAATATCCATTTGAAGTCACTGAAAAGACAAGAACAGCCCAAGCCCAAAAGTACCAGATGGAAAGAAATTATTAAGATCAAAACAGAAATGAACCCATTGGAAATAAAGAAGACACTAAAAAATTAATAAAATGAAGAGCTAGTTCTTCAAAAACGTTAAACAAAATTGACAAAACATTATCCAAATTGTTCAAAAGAAAAAAGAGAGAAGACTCAAATCAACAAGATTAGAAATGAAAATGGAGACATCATAACCAACACCAATGAAGTTGGAAGACACATCAGGGCATATTTCAAGAACCTATATTCCAAATATTGGAAAACCTGGAAGAAATTAATTCCTTGACTCATATCACCTTCCAAAATTAAATCCAGAACAGATAGACTTCCTAAACAAACCAAAATTGAAAAATTAATTGAAAGTCTGCCAACAAATAAAAGCCCAGGCCAGATGGATTCACTGCTGAGTTCTACAAACCTCCAGTCAAGAGCTAAAATCACTTCTCAAATTATTTCCCACAATTAAAAAAGAGGGAAGGCTCCCAAACTCCTACTATGAAGCAGCATTACTCTAATACCTAAACCATACAAAGACACAACAAAAATAGACAATTATAAACCAATATCCCTAATTAACTTAAGTGCAAGCCTTCTCAGTAAAAGCCTCACAAATCAAATTGAAGACCACATCAAAAGCATCATTCACCTGAATCAAGCAGGTTTCATCCTAGGGCTGCAGGGATGGTTCAACATATGGAAATCAATAAACGTAATTGACTATATAAATAAACTTACACGCAAGAATCATGTGATTATTTCAATAAATGCAGAAAAGACCTTTGACAAAATACAACACTCTTTCATGATTAAAACACTGGAGAGACTAGGGATGGAGGGACCATATCTCAACATATTAAAGGTTATTTATAAAGCACCCAAGGCCCAGATCATATTAAATGGGGAAAAACTTGAAGCATTCCCATTAAAGCCTGGAACAACACAAGGATTCCCAATCTCCCCACTCCTTCTCAACAAAGTACTTACAATAAGTACTATTAGCTCAAGCAATAAGACAAGGAAACAGAAGGAAGACAAGTAAGGAAGGAAGAAGTCAAATTAACCCTATTTGTAGAAGACATGATTTTGTATATGTGATCCAAAAGACTCTACCAAAAAACTCCTAAAGGTGATAAATTCTTTCAGTAAAGTGGCAGGATACAAAATCAATACACAAAAATCAGTAGCCTTCCTATACACCAAAGTAAACAGATGGAGAAAGAGATAAGTGATACTATCCCATTTTCAATAGCCATAGAAATATTCAAACACCTTGAAATATCCCTAACCAAGGAAGTGAAGACCTATACAAAGAAAACATAAAAACACTGAAGAAAGAAATTGAGGAGGACATGAGAAGACGGAAAGACCTCCAATGCTCATGGATTGGAAGACTTAATATTGTGAAAATGCCTATTCTACCTAAAGTACTATACATATTCCATGCAATTCTAATGAAAATTTTAGAAACATTCTTCACAAAGATAGAAAACATAGTCTTAGAATTCATATGGAAGAACAGAAGGCCTTGGATAGCCAAAAATATACTCAATAAAAGAAATACATCAGGAGATATAACCATACCTGATTTCAAGATATACTGCAAAGCCATAATAACTAAAACAGCATGGTATTGTCATAAAGACAGACACATAGATCAATGGAATAGAATAGAAGGCCCATCTCTAAATCCAAGTAATGCAGCTACTTCATCTTTGAAAAAGGGGCCAAAAGATACACTGGAGAACAGGCATCATCTTCAACAAATGGTGCTGGAGAAATTGGACAACTACACATGGAAGAATGAGGTTAGACCCACTCCTCTCACCCTGCACAAAAGTCAATTCTAAATGGATTAAGAACCTCAAAATGAGATCTGAAACTCTAAAACAACTAGAAGAAAAGCAAGGAGAACACTCCATGATATAGGTGTAGGAAAAGACTTCCTGAATAAGACCCCAGTAGCACAGGAAATTAGATCAACACTCAAACACTGGGACCTCATGAAATTAAAATGCTACTATACACACAAACAAACCATCAGCAGAGTCCACAGACATTCCACAGAATGCAAGAATTTCTTCACCAATCATACCTCCAACAAAGGTCTAATATCTAGAATCTATAAAGAACTCAAAAAATTAAACAATAAATAATCAAACAATCCAATCAAAAAATGAGGTGAATTGAGCAGATAATTAATTCTCAAAGGAAGACATACAGATGACTATTACACAATTAAAGAGGTGTTCAACATATTTAGATATCAGATAATGCAAATTAAAATAACTCTGAGACTTCATCTCACCCCAGTCAGGATGGCATCCATCAAAAATCAAGCCGGGTGTGGTGGATCACACCTTTAATCCCAGCACTTGGGAGGCAAAGGTAGGAGGATCGCTGTGAGTTTGAGGCCAGCCTGAGACTACATAGTGAATTCCAGGTCAGCCTGGGCTAGAGCGAGACCCTACCTCGAAAAAAAAACAAAACAAAACAAAAAATCAAATGAGGGCTGGAGAGATGGCTTAGTTGTTAAGGCTTTGCCTGCAAAGCAGAAGGACCCAAGTTTAATTCCCCAGTACCCACATAAAGTCAGATGCACAAGGTGGCATGTGTCTGGAGTTCATTTGCAGTGGCTGGAAGCCCTGGTGCACCCATTCTCTCTGTCGGCCTTCTTGGTTGGAAAGAACTGAGAAGTTGTCTCCAGGATGAGGGGGGGAAAGAGCATTAATACCCCGAGGGATTGCTTAGATACCAGCATGTAGGTAAGAATGTCATAGTGAGGAGAATAGGAGACAGCCAGCTTCTTTTGAGCAGCCTCAGTCTGGGGTTGAGGCCCAGAGGGAACCAGGAGCTGCTGCCCTACATGCCAAATGTGCTGTGAGATTTTGGGGTTCCAGAGGGGCCCCCATGCTCACAGCTTTACTCCAGTTTTCTCCTCATTTTCCATCTTTCTTAAATGTTTTCCATGTGAACACATGTTCTGACCCCACTTCCCACATCCCAAATCCCCTTCAATAAGCTCCACTGTTTGTAATTTATCCCAAATAAACTCAGTAATTCATAATTTGTTAAAAAAAATCCAATGACAAGAAATGCTGTCGAGGCTGTGGGGAAAGAGGACCTTCACCCACTGCTGGTGGGAGTGCCAACTGGTACAACCACTGTGGAAATCAGTATGGAGATGCCTGATCCACCAACTGACCCAGCTCTACCACTCCTGGGCATAAACCCTAAAGACTCCACTCTTTTCTCCAGATATTCACAATAGCTGGGAACTGGAATCAGCCCAGATGCCCATTGACTGATGAATGGATAATGAAGGTGTGGTTCGTATACACAGTGGAATTCTACTCAGCAGTAAGGAAAAATGAAATAATGGAAGTTCCAGAAAAATGGATGGAATTGAAAAAAATCATTCTAAGCAAGGTCCTGCAAGCAGATAAGACAAACACCACATGTACTCTCTCCCGTGTGGTTAATTGGACCTGAGTGCAAACGGTGGTAAGCATCACGAATGCGGGCATAAAACTAGAAAGAGACCAGGAGAGAGAAAAAATAAGGAGAGAGTGGGGAGGAGTCACCTGGCAGGCTGGGGAGGGGGGCTTAGAAAGGTAAAGGATAGGGAGGATAGGGGAGAATTACATAAAAGTAAAGACAGCATGAATCAGTTCCACAGAAGCCCTCATTCTGGCTAGCATTCTACAAGAGATAACCACCAATAAATGGGGGGGGGGGGGGACAGTCCAGACAGAAGGTGGAAAAAGCTTAAGTTTAAAATCATGGATTCTGGCCAGTAAGTCCCCAGGCCCAGAATTGGCTTGTCCCCACAGTGAGCCAGGAATACCCATGAGGTCCCCCAAACAATGCAGGCCATTGCCAAAACACTTGTTTACCTACCAGAACTAAGACACCACTGGCTGCAGCCACAGGGCATTGGAATATTCTAGAACCAAAAGGGAAACTAATTCCCACCTGAGTAGACCTCACTTTGCTAGAAAGCCTTATGGGAGCTGCTAGAGGACAATGGTCACCAAGAGTATGAATAAGCAGGGGACTCACTATGTAGCCCAGACTGGCCTTGAAGCCCTGGGAAGTCCTCTTGCCTCAACATCCCAAGTGCTGGGGCTGAAGGTGTGAGCCACCACACCCTCCAGGAATCCTCCCTAAACCATACTTCAGTGAGAAATCTTCCACACATTTAAGGTGGAAGCCGGGCACCATCCCATGAAGGGTCTACTGAAATGCACTTGACATCTTTACCTGGGGGGGGGGGTTCTTGGGCAGATGTCCAAGGAGATAGCCCTGAGTCTTCCTACTTCCACCCCTGCCTTCTCATATTCCTGGAAATGGAGAGCTTCCAGAAACAAGATAGATAACAGTTGGCCTCAGAAGAGAATAGATAGAGTGGCTCTTTGGGACACAGAGGGATTCAATAATCTAGAACAAAAATGATAAGGATACTGACCTCCTTTGCCATCCTTTTTCTTTTTCTGAGGTAGGGTCTCACTCTAGCCCAGGCTGGCCTAGCACACACACACTGTAGTTCCAGGCTGGCCTTGAACTCACAGTGATCCTCCTACCTCTGCCTCCTGGGTGCTGGGATTAAAGACATGTGCTGCCATGCCTGGCTCTGCCTTTGGTATTTTGTACTTTATACATATATATATACATATATATAATTTCACATTAATTATAACAAGTTATTATTTTTTATCTCTTTGCCCCCAGCTCTCATTACCCTGGGCCCTCCCCAGTGGGTTATGGTATTCATTGTGGGGTCATGAAGGCCTCAGTCAGTCCCTGTGGGGTAACAGGAGACCTGCCCCAGGATATTCCTACCCACTCTGTGGCTCTTATAATCTTTATGCTCCCTCTTCCACAATGTTCTCTGATCCATAGCAGGCCTGTTGGCAGTCTGATTTAATGTTAAGTTCTCTATAGCCTCTGGATTTCTGTTCTGATTGGTTTTGTTTGATCACGGGGTTTGTCACCATCAACCTGGGGCTGGCTGTCAGGTTAGCAGTAGGAGCAGTATTCATGCTGTCACTTCCCCTGCAATCTCTTCTGGGCCCTGGTGGATGTGGTAGAGGTGTCATGTCTCATGGTGGGCAGTCAGCTGACTTCTTGTCTTATGGATGGATCTTGGTTCTCTGTTTTCTTGGCCATCTTTGAAATGAAGCAGATTCTCCAAAGAAGAGTGAGCAGCTTGAGTTAAAGGGGGGCATGCAAATTTGAGGGTTTTTTTTGTGTGTGTGTGTGTGTAAGCCCACTCTTCTTCTCCAGAGAGCAGTGAGGGCTTCTCTCTGACGTCTATGAGTTCCCTGATAATGAGATTCTGACCTTGTTTCAAGTACCAGATACGAGTTCTCTACCACTGAGCGGGCCTCATGTCCAATCAGAGAACAGTTGGTTACCCGCAGAGGCTGCGTGCCACGATTGCACAAGTGTGTACTTCTTGTTGGCTGGTTGATTTCATAGTCTGTAGGGTCTCCTGTTTATTCATGCTGTTGGTGACTGTTTTCCTTCAGTGTCTCCCATAGGGCTTTCCAGCAAGAATGAGTGCCTGAGTTTGATTCCCTGGGGTTCACTGGCCGGCCAGTCTACTTAATGAGTAAGCTCTAGGCCAATAAAAAGCCCATCTCAAAGAGGTAGATGTTATACCCGATGATGACCCGAGATTGTCCTCTGACCTCGATATGCAAAGTGTGCACAAAGGCATGTACACACATGCAAACATTCATATGCATGTGCACACACACACAAAAGATTTACAACAAAATTAAGACTATCATAGAGTCTCAAAAAATCACTCCATGAAGTGTTATGAGAGGTGCTGGTGGGTAATGGCCACCATCCTAGTGAAGAAGCAGGGGACCAGCTGGGCAAGAAGTCTACACCTGTGCCAGAGTGATACACAGCCTTTGTGAGTAACCGACTCCCCTCTGACTGGATATGAAGAAGCCTGCTCAGCAGGCGAGAACTCACACCTGGTACTTGTAATCAAGTCAGAATTCTATGAGCAGCAAACTCCTAGACCCCTGAGATGACATAGTAAATTAGGTGTGATCATGATATCAGAGCGATGTAACAGGATGGTCTCATTCCTGAATGGTTCTGGAGACTTGAGGAGCGAAGTGTCAGGATGCCTTCAACGTATTTCAGAAGACTCAATAAAATGCACAATGTACTTATATGCACATAGAATATATATAATTTACATACATAGGACATATGACATGTAAGGATGACTCAACAAATGAGTCACAATGTTCATGACTTTTGTATTTGGATGCATGGGAGTTCTTGAACTACTTTTTCACTTTTCCTGGGCTTAGATATCAGAAAAAAAGAATGAAACAGAGAAGCAGAAGAATTAATGAGAGCTTGACCCAAGCAAGATAGAAGCAGTGGGTTTGTGGTGCCTCAGTCAACATCAGCCACCATAGCAAAACGTCATACATGTATGACTTACACACAACCGAGGGCTGGCGAGATGGCCCAGTGGTTAAAGACGCCTGTTGCAAAGCTTGGCCCCAAAACCCAACGGAGATTGCTCAGAACTCTAGAAGCTGGAAGCCTCGACGTAGGCCGTTAACACTTGTACGTACATGCTGTGTCTTCACATGGCAGAAAGATGACAAAAGTGTTCTCTGGGCCTCATTTACAGGGACACAAATCCCATTCATGCAGGCTTCGCCCTCCTGACTTAATTGCCTCCCAATTCCTTCCTCCAGAGGCCAGATTCAGATTTTTATTTATGAATTTGGAGGAGGAGGGACACACGGGCATTCAGTTCTTGGCAAAGGAGGCGGGATGGGGCAAGAGAGCTACAGGAATGTTGGGCATCCCAATTTGGAGTGATGCTTGGGGACCTGCGTGGAGTGCTTAGAGTTCCCAGTCCTGAACAAGGATTCTATAACATTCTTCACGTGCACAGTGGCAGGAAGTCCAACTGACCTCTGACAAGCGAGAGCTCTGCGTAGTGACTCAGGACCCCAAGGTGCTGCACGGAGCAGCTGGCGGGAGCAGAGTCAGCTCTCTGGAGCTCTTCCTTGGAAAAGGAGGGGACTGGAGCCTGCCTTCTGAGGTCCCATTGAGTCTAGTCACCCTTCCTTACTGATGCTCCTCGGAGTCCTCTGAGCCAAGCGTTAATGAGATTTTTGTCTCACCCGCCATCTCATTCTCTCGGGCTCAATTTATTTTTCCAACTCTTCTTGGCCACTCTCTCTTGAGATGCTGTTCTCGGATAAGCATGGTCCTCAGTGAACCTTGCTCTGAACACTGTGGCTGTCACAGTTGCCAGGCCCTGACCCTGTCTGTCCTTGACATCATGACAGACATTGTTCTCAGACTCTTGGATATCACTTTCTATTAATAACTCTTGATTTTTCTCTTTTAAAGCTAGAGCATTCTTAACGAAATGAAAATGACATAGAAAAATACTTAAACTACAATTCCATTTTACTAATATCCACTAGTAATATTTCTGAATAAATATAGAAACATGTTTGTTATATAGTGTGGATTTCTTCTATAAATCATTTTGCATTTTGACTTTTTAATGAGACTATTTACTGTACTAATAAGGCACCTTAACATTTTGATTTTTTAATATTTTATTTATTTATTTGAGAGAGAGAGTGATCAAGAGAGAAAGAGAGTAAGAGACAAAGAGGGAGAGAGAGAATGGGTGTGCCAGGGCCTCCAGCCACTGTAAACTAACTCCAGATACATGCAACACCTCGCACATCTGGCTTTACGTGAGTCCTGGGGAATTGAACTCTGGTCCTTCTGCTTTACAGGCAAATGCCTTATTCACTAAGCCATCTCTCCAGCCCACATTTTGATTTTTTGAAAACATGTGTGCTTGCCTGCTTGTACATGCTCATGTGAGGGCTGGACCTGTGTGTGGATGCACTGGTGTGTGTGTATGTGTGTGTGCAGCGTGTGGGCGTCAGAGGACACCTCAGGTGTCACTCCCCAGTGCTGTCACTGGTCTGAACCCCACTAAGTAGGCTAGTTAGCCAGCAAGCCCCAGGGATCTTCCTTCTCTGCCTCCCCAGCACTGAGATTACCAGGACACAGTATGCCTGGCTTTTTCAAGTGGGCTGAGGTCTGAGTTCAAGTCTTCATGCTTGCGAGGCAAGCACTTTACCAACTGAGCTGTCTGCCCATCCCTGCTTGCTTTTCTACTTAGTCACTCAATAACTTAATAACTTTTGTAGGTGGGGCTAGGATGGATTTACAGGCTGTAATTTTCTTTCAGAATTCTACAAGTTTGAGATGTCATTCCTTTGATATTTGAAACACGTTACATACTTGGGAAATATTAAAATGTATTGATATGTATTTATCATTATTTGTATCTTTGAATATGTAATTGAAAGATTCAAATTGGCATTCTTGTTGTTGTTGTTGCTTTTTGGTTTTGCGAGGTAGGGTCTCACTCTAGCCCAGGCTAACCTGGAATTCACTATGTAGTCTCAGGGTGGCTTTGAACTCATGGTGATCCTCTTACCTCTGCCTCCTGATTTCTGGGACTAAAGGCATGTGCCACCACACCCGGCTTCAAATTGTTTTGTATAAAGAAAATTTCCAAGTAATTGGGAAGTTCTTAGCAAACAAACCTTCCTGTTCTGATGTAAGGTTGGCACACGCCACCGAGAAAGCAGCGGGATGGAGAAAGGACCAGGGAGGAAGCAAGTTAGGATGTCTTGGTTTCCAGTGCTTTACTGTCCATAGTGGATCCGTAGAACTGCTTCTGGCGGTGCTGGAACTGGGAGGGTGTGTGTGTGAGGCGACAGGATGGTAAAGGGAGTCAAATGGAGAAAATGGATGAAAAATGATCGGTGCTGGGCTAGGGAGATGATAGCTCAGGGGTTAAAGGAGCTTGTTTGTAGAGCCTGGAGAGCTGGGTTCAGTTCCCCAGTCACCGCGTGAAGTTGAATTTGCAGCACCAAGATATGTAAATGCAAATAAATAGAAGTGATAGGTGTTCAAGCATACATACTCATTTCTTTGGAGCCTCCTCCTCTTCCTTCCCCACTCGTGCTAAATAAATATGTGGGAAATAGAACAACGGAAAGACAGTCGCAGCAGGAAGGTGTAGACTAGAACCTTTAAAGACAAAAGCAGCAGTGATTCTGAGCATTCGTTTGTTTGCTTTCCTTTTGGTTCTTCAAGATAGGGTCTCACTGTAGCCCAGGCTGACCTGGAACTATGCGGGCTCAGGGTGGCCTTGAACTCAGAGATCCCCTACCTCTGCTTCCCGAGTGCTGGGATTAAAGGCGTGCGCCACCACGCCCGGCAAATCTGAGCATTCTAATGTCATTGAATTAATTCAAAGCATAGTTCACATTTGGCAGATGGAGATTCTTAAATGTCTCTAAGGACAAACTTAAACCATCCACTCATTCTAGCATCTAATATTTTCATCCAAGAAGTTCAAACCACTTAATTCATCCTCAAGGCTCCCTGGAGAAGCCAAGAGAAAGAGGGAATTCCTCTCTCACCTCTTTTATATATGGCTGCACACGCTTAGTTTTTATTATGCACTTGACCTCACAGAAAAGTAGATGCGCCTCTCTGAAATCACCTTCGACCCTCATTATCTGGTCCACATTCACGTGAAGCTGTTGCTTCCTGCATTTTCCCAAATACATACATGGCGATGACTATCACACTTAGAATATTCTACTCTAGCAACATGCCATAGTTTACTTAACCACATCTTTTTTTGCGGTGGGGTCTTGCTCTAACTCAGGCTGGACCTGGAATTCACTATGTAGTCTCAGGGTGACCTCAAACCCATGGTAATCCTCCTACCTCTGTCTCCCGAGTGCTGGGACTAAAGGCGTGTGCCACCACACCCAGCAATTAATCATATCTTTAAAAAAATATTTTTATTTGCAAACAGAGAGAAACAGATGAGAGAGAAAAATGGGCATGCCAGGGCCTCTAGACGCTGTAAACGAACTCCAGATACATGTGACACTTTGTGCATCTGGCTTTACGTGGGCACTGAGGAATCTACCTTGGGTCATTAGGTTTTGTAGGCACCTGCCTTAACCACTGAGCCATCTCTCCAACCCAATTATATCTTTATTGTTACAGCTTTGGGTGTTATTTTTAAATGATTTTAAATATTATTGGTAATACTATGAACGTGTTAGTGTGTAAATACTTTTTTTCTTTTGGATTCTCTACTTGAGTCCCATTGATGCTGGCTATTATTACAATATTTCACTTTTGTTAGATTTATAAGTAGATAATGAAATCGCTAAACTGTTTTGATTTATATTTATCTAAGTTCCATTGACTTTTGTTTATTTTCTCAATCTATATTTTCTAATGTATGAAATTATTGTTGTCTTTTTATACTCTGACCATTTGCCAAGTAGCTAAGGATTAGCCATATAAAATTTAATTAAATTTAGATGTTTTTTAAAAAATGTAAGCTTTTTATGAGTTATATTTGTCATAGATGAGTCATGTTCATAGTCTGTGTGGCCTTTTTTTTTTAACTTTGTTCAGTGACATTATTTTATCTGATGCATTTTCAGATGTTCAGGATAGTAACAGGATGCATTTAAGGACTCTGGCCAGTGACTTCCATTGCCCTTGGCAACTTCCTTATTTCAGAGTAAGAAGGTTCAAGGGCTCATGATCCAGGGAAAGGAGGCAGGAGCCAGCTGTCAGATGGCAGGCGGTTGCCATGGGCGCTGTCGTTTCTACTTCCTCTGCCTCACATGATCTCTGTGATTTCTTGGGATTAAGTCTCTGGCTAGCTCCTCTTTCTTTCTTTCTTTCTTTCTTTCTTTCTTTCTTTCTTTCTTTCTTTCTTTCTTTCTCTCTCTCTCTCTTTCTTTCTTTCTTTCTTTTTTAAAATAACCTTAGGTTCTCTTACTCTTAGTGTTTTCTATTTTATTTATTTATTGGCACAAAGAGAGAGAGAGAAGAGAGGCCCAGGGCCTCTAGCCACTGCAGACAAACTCCAGATACACGCGGCACTTTGTACACTTGGCATGGGTACTTACATGGGTACTGGAGAGTCAAACCCTAGGTTGTGAGACTTTGCAGGCAAGCGCTTTAACCACCTCACCATCTCCAGTCCCTGGGCTGTTTCTTAAACCCTGAGGTTGAGGACCAGAACGATTAGTCTCAGAGCAGCCCAGGGGTCACAGGGAAGGGGAGACAAGAGCAGCTCTTTCCTTGAACCTCTGCAGTGTCACAGTTTATCTTTCTTCTGTTATGTTCAGCCGGACCCTAGCTTGGCACACTTCCCTGGCCGCAGGAAAGGTTTTATTTTTATGGCTAGTGAAGTGTGAGGTGTGTTTGTGTGTATGTGTGTGTGTGTGTGTGTGTGTGTGTGTGTCCTGCTTTCTGCACGCCCTGTGGATTGTCCTTGTTAAGCCTAGAAGCAGCTCTTAGGAGGTCTGGCTGAGGACTCGGTGTGGCCATCGGGCTCCGGGACACATTCGCAGGCTGGGCCTCTACTGCGGTGGGCACAGTGTGAACACATCAGTATGGCCCCTAGAACTGAGCTCCTTGCTCGAATTCTGCTGAGGGGCATGGAATGTGACCCAGGGTGAGAACTGACAGGGCCACTGAAGAGGCTTTGAGACCCTGTAGGCTTGAGAGATGGGAGTGGTGGAGGGGAGGAGGAGAAAAGCAAGGAAATTTTACTGAGGGTACATCATAAAGTTTTTGGACTTCAGGATGTATGGATCATTGGCCTGAATTGGTCTTTTTGAGACAGGGTCTCATTCTGTAGCCCAGGCTGGTGAAATGGAGGGCAACCCCAGACCCAAAATCAAACAGACACTGAAAAGTCTGGAGAGTAAAAGGAAACTTTATTCAGATGACCTGCTGGGGCTAACCCTTCTCAGGAGAGAGTCAGCAGCCAGTTCCGGTAGCTTAGGGCTTATAAAGAAAAAACTACGTCCTTTAATGCATAGAAAGAGCTTGTGTACAGAAGCGGAAAAAGCAGTTCATTATTTACCAGTCAGCACCCTACCTATTTTGAAAATATTTTTCAGTTCTCAGAAATAATTATCTCTGGGACAAGAACCAGTTTTTGAAACTTACAGTAAATTTAACATAACCACATAGTCATGACCTGGTCATGGTCTGGTACAGACAAATTGTTTTCCTTACTTGGAGAACAATGGTTGGTTTAAGTATTTCATTGGCCTTAAACTGGAACCATCCTTCTGCCTCAGCCTCTAGAGGGTTGGAGTGACAGGCTTGAGCCACTGTGCTGGACACGTGTTAGTTTTTTTTTTTTTTAATAAAAAGAGAAATGCTATGTGGGGCACTGTCTCTCACATTAAGCAGACCAACAAAAAAGCCAGGATTGAGGCTACGGTGAGAGAAAGCTGTTCACACAACGGCAAAGTGAGAAAGTTTAAGAACGAGACAGAGGAGGATTAAACTCAGCACAAAGACACCGCTGACAGTGGTGAAGGGAGGGAGGGAGGCTGGATGGCTGACCCAGAAAAGTTCCAACCGAGGTGCTCACCCATCAGTCTCTACCACTAGCACATAATTTGTTTAATTTTTAAAAATCTCAAGTATGGGTGTGGACAATCGTAGCTGAAAAAGCATGAGTTTTACACTACCTATGCATGTTTGTAATACAGGTAATAATAAACATGAAATCAGCCACAGTCTGGGTGTCTCTAACATCTGTCTGTAGCCTACCTAGAGCAACCTCAGGCTGAGCAATGACAAGCACATCTTTCTTATCTGCCTGCTCTATCATCCTCTTTCCATCCAAGCCTGTGTCTTGGCCCCCATCGTCTCTTCCTGAAATTATTTAAAAAACAGTCCATTGGATCTCCCAGCCTCCAGTGTTGGCCCAACTTCCATCTTGACTAAAAACTAAAAAAACTCTGACCAAGAGAAAGGCCAAACTGGAAGCCACATTCAACAACCATATAAATGAAGTGGAATAGGATCAGTTCACACAGCACTCGAGCTTTATCACCAGGCTTAACTTAACTGAAGAAAATCAGAAGGACCTCAATAGAGCAATAAATGAATTGAAGGTAAACCAACAATTAGAGGATCTCAATAACAAGCTGACTAACCTTAATGAAGACATGAACAAATGCAAGAATGAATTTCAGGAAGCATTAAGAAAATCAAACCTTGACCTGAAACTGGAACTCAACAAAGAGATGGATACAATGCAGAAAAATGCAACAGAAAACAAAAATCAAACAGAAAATTAAAAGCCTCTCTAGAATTAATCACTACCAAAGTTAATAATCTGGAGGACAGAACATCAGACCTGGAAGACAAAACCAAGAGATTTATTGGGATTCCAAAAACTTTGATAAATTCAAAAAATCATGCAACCAAAATTTGAGGGAACTGTGGGACACCCTAAAACAACCAAACATCTGGATCATGGGAATACCAGAAGGGGAGGAAATCCAGGCCAAAGTCATAGAGAACATATTCAATAAAATTATTAAAGAAAAAATTTTCCAGTCTTTCAAAAAAGAAAGGCCCATCCAGATATGAAAATCTCATAGAACACCAAACAGACAGGATCAAAGAAGAAACTCTTCAAGGTACATCATAGTTAAAACTCTAAACAATGAAAACAAAGAGAGGACCAAAGAGATGGCTCAGCAGTTAAGGCATTTGCCTCCAGTGCCTAGGGTCCTGGGTTCAATTCCCCAGTACCCACATAAGCCAGGCACACAAGGCGGCGGCCCTGGCTCACCCCCTCTCTCTTCTTGAAAATGAATAAATAAAATATTTTTTAAAAAAGAAAATAAAGAGTGCTAAAGCAGCTAGAGAGAAACAACTCATAACTTACAAAGGCAATTCCATCAGAGCTATCTCAGATTTTTCAATGGAAACCATGAAAGCCAAAAGAGCTTAGAATAGAGTACTTCAAACTCTAAAAAACTATGTCTTCCAACCCAAAATATTGTACCCAGTGAAAGTATCCCTTATAATAGATGGAGAAAAGAATATATTCCAAGATAAAAGCCAGCTCTATAATTACATGAACATAAAGCCAAACCTACAGAAAACACTCCAGGAAATAGTCCACAAAGAGAATCAAGCAACCAACCTCAAGAGCCTAAAAGAGGACAAGCATGATAACCAAAATTAGAGCAGACATAATGATGTATAATGCATCCAACCCCATAAAACCTCCAGCATGGCAGGGATTAAATTAAACTTCACAGTTATAACTTTGAATATTAATGATCTTAACTTTGTCTCCTTCAAGAAAACCACCTCACCACTAAAGACAGACACCTACCTCCCCAGGGTGGAAGGATATAATATAAAATGATCTTCCAAGAAAATGGAAATAGAAAACAGTGAGGTGGTTATATTACTATATGACAAAATGGATTTTAAACCACGTAAGGGCAAAGATAGTCATTTGGTACTCATCAAGGGAGCAATCCAGCAAGAGGATATCACTATCACAAATGTATATGCACTAGACACAGCTACACCACACTTCATAAGACGAAACCGGCTTGACAACAAATCAGAAAAAAAACTCCAATTCCATCATCGTAGAAGACTTTAATACCCTACTGTCATCATTTGACACATCATCCAAACAGAGAAACAATAGGTCTTAACAACACCTTATATTAATTAGACCTAACAGGCGTCTACAGAATATCCCATCCCAATTCTACAGATTACACATTCTTCTCGGCAGCCCATGGAACCTTCTCCAAAATAAATTATATATTAGGACATAAAACATGCCTCCATAAAATCAGGAAAATTGACATAACTCCCTGCATCACATCAGATCCTAATGTGTTAAAGCTAGAAAAACAACAGAAATTACACCAGTTTTTAAACAAGGAATGGGTCATGGAAGAAATCAAAAAGGAAATTGCAAACTTTCTTGAACTAAATGATAATGAAAATGCAATATACCAAAACTTATGGGGTACAATGAAGGCAGTTCTAAGGGGAAATTTTATAGCACTAAATGTCTTCATAACAAAGATATAGAGATCTCAAATTAATAACCTAATTACCCACCTAAAGGCATTGGAAAAATAAGAACAATCCAATTCTAGAAGCTCCAGATGAAGAGAATTAAGATAAGAGATTAATGAATTGGAAACAAAGAAAACAATTTTAAAAATTGACAAAAAAAAACAAGATCAATAAACCCCTGGCCAATTTGATCCAACAAAAAAAAGAGAAGACTCAAATTAACAAAATTAGAAATGAAAAGTGAAAGGTCACAGCAGACACCATTGAAATTGGAAAAATCATCAGGACATATTTCCCAAACCTCTACTCCACAAAATTGGATAACCTGGAAAAAAATTGATGAATTCTTGGACACAGACCACCTACCAAAACTAAATCCACAGCAGATAATCTAAAGAAACCTATTACATCCGTTAAAATTGAAAATGTAATAAAAAACCTCCCCAAAAGGAAAATCCAGGACCTGATGGATTCTCAGCTGAATTTACCAAACTTTCATAGTATAACTGAAACCACTTTTTCTTAAAAGTTTTCACATATTGGAGAACAGAGAATGCTCCCCAACTCCTTATACAAAGCTAGCACCACCCTAATACCAAAACCAGACAGAAAAATAAGAAAGGAAAACTGTAGACCTATATCCTTATGAACTTAGATGCAAAAAATCCTGAACAAAATCCTTGCAAACCAAATTCAATAACACATCAAAAGCATTATTCACCTCTACCAAGTAGGCTTCATCCCAGGGGTACAGGGATGGTTCAATATATGAAAATCAATCAACATAATTCACCACATAAATAAACTCAAACACAAGAAACATAAGACCATTTCAATTGATTCAGGGAAGGCCTTCAACAAAATACAACATCATTTCACGTTCAAAACACTGGAGAGACTGGGCATGGAGGGTTTATACCTCAACATAATAAAGGCTATATACAAGACATCTAAATCCCAAATCACACTCAATGGGGAGAGACCCAAGGAGCTCCCATTAAGATCGGGAACAAGACAGGGGTGTCCACTCTCACCACTGCTCTTCAACATAGTGCTTGAAGTCCTAGCCCAAGCAATAAGACAGGAGAAAGACATAAAAGGGATACAAATCAGAAAGGAAGAAGTCAAACTAGCCCTATTTTCAGATGACATGATCCTATACATAATGGACCTGAAAGGTGATAAACTCCTAAAGGTGATAAATACCTTCAGTAAAGTGACAGGATACAACATTAACACACAAAAGTCACTAGCCTTCCTGTATGCAAATGATAAACATATAGAAAAAGAAATCAGTGAGACAGTCTTATTTACAATAGCCACAAAAAAAATCAAATACCTTGAAATAATACTAACCAAGGATGTGAAGGACCTATGTAATGAAAAAATAAAAACACTCAAGAAGGAAATTGAGGAGCATGTGAGATGGAAAGACCTTGCATGATTCTGGATAGGTAGAATTAATATTGTGATAATGGCAATTCTACCAAAAGCAATACACAGATTCAACACAATACCAATAAAAACCCCAGCATGATTCTTTGCAGAGATAGTGTCATGGTTTGATACAGGTGTCCCCCACAAACAATTGAATGTGTTCTGATAGATTGATCCTCAGCTGATGGCAGTTTGGGTTTTACAATCTTGATGAAGCTGTGTTGTTGGGGGCGAGCTTTTGGGGTTATAAGCCAGCTTCCCCTTGCCAGAGTTTGGCACACCTTCCTGCCGCTGTTTGCAGTGCTGTGGCAGAGGTGATGTCCAGCCCTCTGCTCATGCCATCGTTTCCCCTGCCAGAATGGAGTCTCCCCTTGAGTCCGTAGGCCAAATAAACCCATTCCTCAACAAGCCACTTTTGTTTGGGTTCTTCCTGTGCAGCAACTAGAAAGCTGACGCCAACAGTTTTGGTACCAGGACGTGGGGTCATCTGTTGCTGCTGGAACCCTGGTCTTGTGGCTTTGGTTTTCTGGAAGTGATCTACAGGAGGAATGTGGAAGGATTTGAACTCCTGGCCTAAGAGGTGCCTCGCAGTGTTGTGAGTACAGCGTGATGGTCAGAGTTAAAAGACCTGAATGTAATGAGAACTATGGACTG
>PVHP010019684.1:0-31559 GCA_004024765.1 Zapus hudsonius
TCTTCTGCGGTCACACTGTTTTTGAAAGTGTATTTAGGTACCTGCTCTGCTCGGCCTGAGTTCCTCCATGGAGGACTCTCCTCTCCTTCATGCTTGTACTCCCAGAATATACAGTAAATGCACAGT
The DNA here is from genome assembly GCA_004024765.1 of Zapus hudsonius. Taxonomy (NCBI): domain Eukaryota; kingdom Metazoa; phylum Chordata; class Mammalia; order Rodentia; family Dipodidae; genus Zapus; species Zapus hudsonius. The sequence continues at coordinate 127 of PVHP010019684.1, forward strand.
ATAAAATAAACCTACATAAATATCTGCTAGGATATATTAAGTTCTAATAATTGAGAGACTGGGTTAAAGCTGAAAGGGGGATCTAAATATATTTTCCTATGATAGGTAATCATTTTCTCTGGTTTTGTACTGGAATAAAAAGACAGTAAGCTTTTTTCCCAAAAACAAGATAGGGGATGTAACACAGTAGTAGTTCACTTACCTAGCATGTGCAAGGCCCTGGTTTCAATCCCCAGCCCAGCAAGCAAGGGATTAGGAAACAAACAAAAGGAATAGGGTAAAATAACCAGCGTTTGGGACCATTCAGTGAAGACTGAGGCTGAAGAAAACCTTGGCTGAACCCCTACTCAGTTCAGTCTCAGTGACTAGCCCAGCCCTGGATTACTGCAGCATCAGTTCTTAGTACAGGCTGACTCTACAGCAGGAAGTCTAGTTTAGTTCAGAGTTCTCAGGGATAACCTAGAAAGAGAAGAACCACCATGGAGCCCAGGCAATTTTGGAAAGGAAGAGTAAAATGACTTACTACTTGCTTCCCTGCTATAAAGTGCTGTCAATCAATTCAGATACTCTTCCCGGAGGACGTGGCTCTAAGTGATCAGCTACATTCAAAATCACTAATAGGGCCTCTCAAGTCCTTCAGAATCCGAAGGTGCTAAAGCAACGCCCAAGAACAGAATTGACAGCCAACATTTAATGTTCCCTCCAATTACCATTTTATTTACACAAGATGGCACATGTCTATGTAAGGATATAACTCAAAAGAATTAGGGAAAAATTCTAAGCAGCTATTAATAAGAAATATGGGGCTGGAGAGATGGCTCAGTGGTTAAAGGTGCTTGCCTGCAGAGCCTTGATGGCCTGGGATTCAATTCCTGAGTATCCATGCAAGGCCAGATGCACAAAGTGGGGCATTCATCTGGAGTCTGTATGCAGCAGCAGGAGGCCCTGGTGCACCCTTACTCTGTCTCATATAAATAATTAAATATTTGTGGGTTTTTTTGTTTGTTTGTTTGGTTTTTCAAGGTAGGGTCTCACTTCCAGTCCAGGCTGACCTGGAATTCACTCTGTAGTCTCAGGGTGGCCTTGAACTCACAGTGATCCTACCTCTGCCTCCGGAGTGCTGGGATTAAAGGCGCTGGGCGTGGTGAGATTAAAGCACACCTTTAATCTCAGCACTGGGGAGGCAGAGCTAGGAGAGTTGCCCTGAGACTGCAGAGTGAATTCCAGGTCAGCCTGGGCTAGAGAGAGACCCTGCCTGGAAAATGCAAAAAAAAAAAAAAAGGTGTGCACCACCACACCCAGCAATAATTAAATGTTTTTAAAAATATAGCCAGGCATGGTGGTGCACACCTTTAATCCCAGCACTCAGGAGACAGAGGTAGGAGGATTGACATGAGTTCGAAACCACCTTGAGACAACAGTGAGTTTCAGGTCAGCTTGGGCTAGAGTGAGACCCTACCTCAAAAAACAAAAAACAACAACAACAAAAAAAAAGAGAGCGAGAGAAAGGAAGAAATACAACATCTCCTTTCTCTAGCAAGGATAATTAATGTTTTATAGACTCTCAGCTAAGAAGTGAAGTACTAAGGAAAAAGAAATATATGGAAAACTTGTTTTTAGCCAGGACAAAGAGATATTTGTTCAGGCATTCCATAACTAAAAGATAAGGGGGCAAAAAAAGGATACATATTAAAGAAAAACATTTCAAAGGACCATTCTGTCTGGACTAGGAGCTCCCAAGAATTCCAACTTGAGAGCTGTCCAGGATGGCCCTAGATTCACACCCACACAAATCTGGGGTTTGTAAGCACCTTAATTCTGTAGTACTACTAATTGAAATTACTCTTAAGCTTGAATGTGATGGATATATTACATGGGATATTCTATCACATCTCCTGAAACTCAATTATCACTCTTAATCTGAGTCATGAGGTTTCACAATTCCAGAGTTTTCCAGGACAAAATGTTCACTTGCCTCTCTTCCATGTCTACCTGATCTTGAACAATGCATGTTTAGGTTTTTGTTTTTGGGAAGGTTGGCCTCAAACTTCGCTATGTAGCTGGTAATGATCTTGGACTCCTGATTCTCCAACTTTCACCCCACAAGTGCCGAGATTATAGGCACAAACCACCAAGAATCACAGTTTTGCTTCCCCCTCACCCTTCAGACAGGATCTCACCACGTAACCCAGTGTGTCCTCATGAAACTCCCAACCCTCCTGCCTCATTTAAGACTTAAGTTTGACTTTTCCTTTTCAAATGATGTACAAAGCAAATGTAGCCCAGAGATGTTCAAGGACATGGGTTTGTTACACACGCAGAGGAGGCAGAGGAAGAAAGTTGAGAGGAATACTTGTACTCCTGCGTTTTGCCTTGTGATTTAACAACTTTCACTTTTCTCCTTTCTGTAGCAAAAAGATGGGAAAGCAACGATCTTGAGCTAATAATTCCTTAAAAGCCTGGAGCCTCAGATTCCAAAGCTGCAAAGATGGGGATATTAAATGGGAATAATGAATACCTATCTTACAGATTGATGAAGAGTAAAATGAATTCAGGAACCGACTAGACTAGAAATAAAATCTCCCGAGAAGAGAAAGAGCGGATTTCTTCATCTCATCATTCTTGATGAAATGGAAACTCTGGGGCTTAATATTTGTCTTAAATGAGCAACTGTGCGTTCCTAGTCCTGTCAACAGTAGCTCTTTTCTGTAACCATTTTTTCTTGTTTGCTTGTCTATCATTTCCTCGAGCCTGCAGGACTTTCTGTCTCGTCCCTCGGCGAGGCTCCCTTCCTCCCGGTCCTGCCAGCGCCCACCCACCTGCCCCGCCAGCGCGCCCGGGGGGCCCAGGAGCCAGCCACCCACCCGCCGACCGCAGAGGAGCCGGCCGGCCGGCCCCGGGACACACTCTGCGGGGACGCTGAGAAGTTGGGGTGTCGGGCAGCGGCCCCGCGGGGAGAGAGGGTCCCCCGTCCTGCGGGCTCCCGGGACACCGCTCGCTCGGGTCCCCGGTCCTCACTGCGGTCCCCACCCCGCGCCCCGGCCCCCGAGACCCACCGTGTAGTAGGACAGCAGCCCCGCATTGTAGTCCAGCACGAACCAACGGTACTGCCAGCCCTTCATCACGTTGGTCCATTTGCTCAGCGGCCCTTCCACGATGGACGCCATCTTGGGAGCCGCCAATGACAACAAACGGCCTGACGTCACTCGCCTATATGGCACTCGGGTGGAGGGGCGGGGCCTCCGGAGGCGGGGCTTCGGGGCGGGGTGGGCTTGGGGGCGGGGCCTCGGGGCGGGGCCTCGGGGCGGGGCTTGGGGCGGGGCCTCGGGGCGGGGCTTGGGGCGGGCCTCGGGGCGGGCCTCGGGGCGGGGCCTCGGGGCGGGGCTTCAGTGCCGCCCGCAGACTCGCGGACCCCGGGGGGCTTGTTGGTCAAGCTGAGCTTTGTCTTCCTGCCTGTTGTGTGGAGGGCGGGTGGGGCACCATGGAGGCCAGAAAGCGAGCGTGAATGTTGAAATGATGTTTTGAACTATTCGTTTAGGAGGCTGGAGGCGATTACCTGCAAAGCAGAGAGACCTGAGTTCGATTCCCCAGGACCCACGTTAAGTCAGAGGCACAAGGTGGTGCATGTGGCTGGAATTCATTTGCGGTGGCTGGAGGCCCACCCATTCTCTCTCTCTCTCTCTCTCTCTCCCTCTCTCCTCTCTGGTCTCGCTCTAGTCCAGGTGGCCTGGAACTCAGCAATCCCCCTACCTCTGCCTCCCAAGTGCTGGGATTAAAGGCGTGCCCCAGCACGCCCAGCAATAAAATATTTTTATTATATATTTTTTATTTATTTTTAATGAAAGAGGGTCTGGGTGCGCCAGGGCCTCTAGCTGCTACAAACTCAAGGTGCATGAACCTCTTTGAGCATCTGGCTTTACTGGGGGAATCGAACCAGGCCCCTCAAGCTTTGCAAGCAAGTACCGCTGAGCCACGAGATGACTTATTCTCTAGCTGAAGTGGTGGTGCACTTGGGAGGCAGAGGCGGGAGGATCCTAAGTTCAAGGCCAGCCTCAGCTACAAGAGACAGAGAAAGAATAAAATTTTTAAATAATGTAGCATATTGAAAGTTTAATATATAAGGTGTATTAAATTATTAATATAAAATGAAATTTAATATCTAAGGTATATTAAACTAATATAAAATTTAAAAATAAAGTAGCATAACTCAGTTGGTAGAGTGCTTGCTCATCCTTGCCCACATTAAGGGAGTTCAAGGACATGGTTACATGAGACCCTGTCATACATATATGCGGCGTGCTCCTCGACCAGCGAGGAAGAACCACCACCACTCGAAGATCCTTCTCAAATCACACTTTAATGGAGAGCCTTTTGATTGAAGGGGGGTCAAGAAGCGAGGGGCCCCAAACCCTAAGAAGCAGCTGCTTTTATAGGGAAAAGGGACACGGATCGTCCCATGATTGGCTGACACCTGCTTGCCACCACCAGACGCCAAGGGATTGGCTAGGATCAGGAGATCAAGCATGCGCAAAAGCTTGTGACCTCCTTGCTAACAAAGTAGTCTTCCATTGACCTTTTAGCTAACAAAGTAGTCTTCCATCCAAGCATTGCTTAATAAGGAGTTGTTTACCACTTAGCTGCGAGGTAGTGGGCACCACCTAATGGCGATGGTCCCGGCTCCCTGCACATATATTGCTGTTTAAATACCTGAATAAGAAAGCAACGTTTATGCAGCTGTTTTTGAGGAGTTTGTTTGTTTTTGAGTCTCATTTAGTCAGCCAAGTCCTTCTGCCTCAACTTCCCCATAATTAGGATCCCAGAGGTGGCCCACCGCACCAGGAACCCTGGGCCTCACGCATCCTTGGGGGGCAAACTGTAAACTCTCTAGCAACTGAGCCATAGCCACAGCCTGAAAGGGTAACTTGGCAGGGACAAGACCCTGAAGAAACAAAGGAGGGAGCAAGGGGGAGGGGAAGAGCCTTCCCAGGAAGACTAAAGCTAGTTGGAAGCCGGGATGTTAGGACTGAGCCCAGCATGTTGAAACCACTGGAAGGAACCCCATGGAGTGAAGCTACAAGGCCGGGAAAGGAGTGGGAGACAGGTCAGGAAACTGAGGCAGATTACTGACAGCCTATAAGGCACCACTGGAGATGGTGAAGGTAAACAGAGTGGGTGCTTTCTGTGAGGCTACATTCAGCGGTGAGTGAGTGCAGAGCATTTAATAAGCTGATGAAATAGGGTGTCAAGGAGCCGCTGCTTTAAATGAGTCAAAGCAAGCCTCTGAGGAAGTGCATTTGAACTAAGATGTGAAAGAAAAAGTGCAAGCATTTAGGATGCAGAGATGGAACGTTGGTTAAAGGCGCTTGCTAGCCCGGGTTCAGTTCCCCAGTACCCACCTAAAGCCAGATGTACAAAGTGGTGCATGTATCACATGTGTCTGGAGTTTGCAGTGACAGGAGGCCCCAGTGTGCTTGCTCTCTCTCTCTCTCTCTCTCTCTCTCTCTCTCTCTCTCTCTCTCTCTCTCTCTCTCTCTCTCTCCTCTGTATCTCTTTCTGCTTGCAAATAAGTAAATGCTTTTTTTAAAAGAGAATACATACAGATTTTTTTAATGCAAATATTAGAAATAGCTTAAAAGGGACTGTTATCTAGAAGTAGACATGAGGTCAGTGGGGGGTAATTCTTTGTGTCATTTTAAGATTAAGGAGTGGAGCACTGGGGATGCTGAGGCAGGAGGGTTGCCTTGAGTTCAAGAGCAGCCTGGACTACAGGGTGATACCCTGTTTCAAGACCAAACCAAACCCACTGAAGACACTAGAAAATGTTATTTTGCTGATTTCCAGTGGAGGGAAAGACTGGTAACAGACATCCTAATGAAAGGAGATAAGGCAACACTACAAGCGCAAGGCAAAGGGTTGACCCGGGCCACAAGCAGAAGTACTTCATCCAGGGGGATGGCTCAGCGGTTAAGGTGCTTGCCTGCAAAGCCTAACAACCTGTGTTCGACTCCCCAGTACCCACATAAAGCCAGATGCACAGTACACATGCATCTGGAGTCTGCAGTGGTGTAGGCCCTGGTGTGCCCATTCACTCTCTGAATCTATTTCTCTCTGCTTACAAAGAAATAAATAAACATACTAAAGAAACTTTTAGAAAAAGAAATACTCCATCCATTCCAACAGAAAGGAAGTGGGAGAGTGTGGGTTAGATGCCAATGGGTCAGTAGTTACATGAGAACACTATGAACATCTATCTGCCTCCAGGTGAGTTATGAATGCAGAATGTGCTGCCCCAGCAGACCTGTACCACATACCAGGTTGATCAGTATCCAAGTATATATGATGATGGCCCCATATGAGTGTGACAGCTGAGCTGGAGGATTGCCATTGCCTGGTGTTAGTCAGGGTTCTCTAGAAGAAACAGAGTTGGTAGAATGGATTATAGTAAAAGGGACTTTATTGGCGTAGCTTATGACAGTCCAACAACAGCAGTCTGCAGGCCCACGGGTGAAGGATCCAGTAGCTGTTCAGTCCACGTGGCTGGAGGCCTCAGCAGTTCCAATCCAGCCCTGAAGGCCTGATGGCTCCCTGGGGAGCGGCTGTCTTCAGTCCATGGTGTGAGGCCAAGGGAACTGGGTTCCAAAGTCCAGGAAGGGTAGGAGAGCAGGATGTCAGTGCAAGTCCCGAACAAGCAGCATGGGGGTGGGTGGGAAGAGGAGCTCCCTTCCCCTCAAGCTTCCTTCTATCCAGTCCCCTTCTGGAAGGCCCACCCACTCGGGGAGGAAAGGGAAACTGTCGTACTCAGCCCGCACGTCACTGGGATGAACCTTCAAACCAGGCACAATTTGGGGGAGGAAAGGATTTATTGAAACTACAGATTGAAGAAGTTCTGTATCAGCCAAAGAGGCTGGCCTCTTTCACAGGTCCCAGCAGAGAGAGAAACCCATCACCTATACCACACACACAGAACAGGGAACAGGCAGGAGGGCCAAGGAGAGAATTTCTTCTCCTTTATATAGCTTTAGTGTGGGGTCTTGCAACCCTTCCCCAGACTTAATGGCTTCCTGAGTCTCTGGAATTTCTTCCTGCACTGCCCACACAGGAAAGGATATTTACTTCTAGCACCTTTGAGCTTCTTTACATATTGCCCCCTACTGAGAGGCTGCCTTCCTGTAAACATCCTCAGAGACCCACCCAAAATGGAAAAATCAAGTTGACAACAAAATTTAACCATCACAGCAACTCTGGAGGAGGGAGCTCCTTTTGTCAGTCCTTTCTGCAGCCAAACTCAGAGACCTGCCCAAGATTACTGTGGATTATTAAACAGGTCAAGTTGACAATAAATTTAACCATCACACCTAGTGATAGCCTTGCCGTCACAACATTACAACACAACATATAGTAATATGTGTTTGTGATGCTGCTGTTGGACATAAACCTACACCGAGAGTTGTACAGAAGCATAACATATTCATCTATGCATAGTACATAATACTTGATAATGGTAAACAACTGCTTTATGTTCTCACTATATCAATTACCCTTGGTAAAATGGTTGGAAAATCATTTTATAAGACCTTAGGAAGTACTGTATATAATTAAATTAATACAGGTTTAGATACAATTAAGTAATCAGTTTTATACTCTTCATTAAATGTATCTCATTATGGATAATAATAAAAAAGACATTTGAAACACTATGAAGAGATCAAACATAAGAATTCAGGGTATAGCGGAAGGAGAAGAATTTTACTCTAAGGGCGTTGTAGGTATTTTCACCAAAATCATAAGAAGAAAATTTCTCCCAATAGGAAAAGTGATGCCAACGAAGATACGGGAAGCATTTAGAACACCAAAGAGACAAAACCAAGAAAGAAACTCTCCTTGTCATATTAAACTAGTAAACACACAGACCAAAGGAAATATACTGAGAGCAGTAAGAGGGGAACATCAAGTAACCTACACAGACAAGCCCATCAGGATAAAGCAGACGACTCAACACAACCTTAAAAACCAGAAGGGCTCGGAGTGGTGTATTCCAAGTTCTGAAAGATAACAACTGTCAACCAAGATTATATATCCAGTGAAGCTATCCATCACAATTGAAGGAGAAATAAGGACTTTTTACAACAAAAACCAGCTAAGGAACATATGGCTATAAGGCCAGCTCTTCAGAAAACACTCAATGGGATCCTTCAGATTGAAGAGAAAGAAAAGCACATACATGAGAAAACAAGAAAAAATAAACCATATTCAAATAATAGGTAATACAAGAGAGTAAAGAAAAATCTACAAAAGCAAGAAATGGCAAGAATAAATACATGCATTTCAATAGTAACTCTTAATATCAGTGGCCTCAATTCCCTAACCAAAAAAACCAGACTTTCAGACTGGATTAAAAGGCAGGATGTCAACTACAAATGTTTAGATTTATACGTGAGTTGGAGTAAAAGTCAGTAGTAGAAAAAAAAAAGTTAGTAGTAGAGGCCAAGAGGCTAGACAGGGGCTCTAAGGGAGGGAGGAGAGGGGAGATTTAAGGGGATAGTACTGTATATATGTAAGTAGATGAACAGATTACTGGGGGTGCAATGTCCTAAGAAGAGTCAGGGGAAGAGACTGAGTAAAGGAAGGGTGGGAGGAGGTTTAATCAAAATTTAAGAGGTTTAGAATAAACCATATAGAAACATTTCTTTGGATAATGGCACACCCAGAAACCATAGATTGTTACTAGAAAAATTTCAGTTCCAGGGATGAGATACTTTCCAGGGAGTTGTTGGTCAGGGAAGTTGCTGAGCCCCCAAAAAATTACAGGATACTATCAAGGCTATTGGTTTCCCACCAGAGCAAGGTGGTAAAATGCTATTGCTGAAAACCACACATGCTTGGGCTGCAGGTCACTGAGAACTCAAGCTGGAGCTGAGCTGGTAACCTCCTCCCTGTTAACCAGCTGACAGAAAGCTGGAAAAAGCTATGGCTGCCTGCAGCCCTACGGGAGAGAGGAGTCATCAATGGTGGTGAACAGCAGCGGACCTTGCAAGCCTGAAGACTGGCAGCCAGGCCAAATGTGCCAACTGGGGCAATAGTGGCACGTCTATTGTGGGGGAAACCAATTGCTCTCTAATTGGACTGGAGGCCTGCTCCACAGGAAGGAATACATGCCTGGTACTAAAGACCTAGCCAAAACCCTATGGCGGGGGAGGTCATGAGCCCTAGGGGAGTAATGCCTGCTGTTGTCTGGCTAAATGCATATATTAATATATATATAACATAGAATATAAAATATATATAATATATAATATATCATAATATATATAAATGCAATATTATGCCAACCAAAGTGCCTTATAAGCACTTTTTAAAAAATGAGCATACCCATACAATAATGCTACTCTCACTTTTGGCTAGAGAAGCTTCTCTTTTTCAGATGGCGGTGACCAATGGGATAACTCAAAAGACACCGTAGTGCTGAGAAGAAGTGACAGTGGAGTGTTCAGCACTGGGACATCTCTATCACACCTCCCGAGGCTCAGGGTCTATTGGGGAAGAGGTGGTGGAAAGATTGTAAGAGCCAAAGGAAGGGGAGGACTGCTTGCAATGCAATCTTCGAGACACAAAATGGCCTTGATATTCATGACTTTGCAGTGCCTGACACTTCCTACATAAGACCTTCATAATAGGAAGATGACATCGAAACAAAATAGAGACTAATTGAAAGGAGGAAGGGATATGGTGTAGGCTGAATTTGAGAGGGTGAAAATGGAGGTGGGGAGGGGATTATCATGGTTTATTGTCTATAATTATGGAAGCGGTCAATAATTTTTTAAAAAATAATTAGTTCTTAAAAGTTATTATAGGGCGGGAGAGATGGCTCAGCGGTTAAGGCACTTGTCTCCAGTGCCTAAGGTCCTGGGTTCAATTCCCCAGGACCCACGTAAGCCAGACCCACATGGTGGTGGCCCTGGTGCATTCTTTCTCTCTCTCTCTCTCTATCCCTATCTCTCTGCTTGAAAATGAATAAATAAAATATTTAAAAAATTATTGTAAAAAAAAATTATTGTAGCCGGGTGTGGTGGCGCACACCTTTAATCCCAGCACTCGGGAGGCAGAGGTAGAAGGATCGCCGTGAGTTCAAGGCCACCCTGAGACTACAGAGTGAATTCCAGGTCAGCCTGGGCTAGAGCGAGACCCTACCTCGAAAAAACAAAACAAAAAAAAAAGTTATTGTAGTGAAACCATGAACTTTTTTTTCTAATAGTTGATTTTAATTCATTGTGCTAATTTTCCAAAACAACTCTGAGGAGTCTATATTCACAGTAAGTGGGAGTACTTATGAAAAAATCCATATATATGCAGATTATGTGGTTTGTGTGTAAAACTGGAGCAGCCACTGTGGAAATCAGTAACTAAAACTAAAAATAACCAGGTGTGGTGACACACACCTTTAATCCCATAATCCCAGCATTTGGAAGGCTAAGGCAAATCTAGTGATACAGAGTGAATTCCAGGTCAGCTGGGCTAGAGTGAGACCCTGCAATGGAAAAAAAAAAAAATTAAGAGTTACCATATGACCCAAAGATACCACTCCTGGGTATATGTCCTCAAAAGACTCTACAACAGAAATACTCGCACCTCCATTTTTATTGCTGCAGTATTCAAAACAGCAAGGAAATGAACCAGCCTAGATGTCCGTCAGCAGATGAAGAATAAAAATGTGGTACATGTGCACTATGAAATTTTATTCCACTGTAAAGAAAAAAAATTGCAGGAAAATTAATGGATCTGAAATTGATATTATAAGAGGCTATCCAGACTCACAAAATCAATACCACAGGTTCTCTGTTATATCTGGAGCCTGGATTCTAATTTTTATATTGTGTCCATTGTGTGTGCAGGGGAGAGTGGAGGGAAAAGAGGTTGTAAGGAAGGCAGAAGAGAAAAAAAACAGAGGGTAATAGAGTACATATGACATGAAAGGGGACTGAGCTCCTGGAGCAGGAGGAGTACCTGGAACTGGAAGAGGGTAGAGGACCAACAAAAAGCATTATAAATCTGCCAGATGAGGCCCATTACTTTGTATGCAAAGAAGAAGAAGAAGAAGAGGAGGAGGAGGAGGAGGTGGAGGAGAAAGAAAAAAGAAACAAGCATTAGAGGAAATGGCTCACATGCACAAGGACCTGAGAAGGCCTGATTCCTAGTATCCATGGGAAAAACTGGGAATTGCCACACATGCCTATAACCCCAGTCCTGTAAGGAGAGACAGGGGAATTGCTGGAGCTCACTAGTCAGCCAGTCTGATCAAAAAAACTGTGATTCAGGTTCAAGGAAGCAACATGGATGAGTGACAGAGGAAGACACCGAGGTTCTCCTCTGGCCTCCCCATGTGTACACCACACCCATGCACACACCCATCAAAAATCAATCAATAAATGACCAAGGAAATAGCAATGGCTCAGTCAGTCAAGTGCTTGCTGTGTGAGCAAGTTTGAGGCTCTGAGTTTGAATCCCCAGAGCCCCAGGAAAATGTCATGTGTGTGACTGTTCCCTGTTGGAAAAATGAGGCAGAAGGTAGACCAGACTGTTCAGACAAGGATACCTTTATTCAGCGGAGAGCAGACAGCCGTATCTGAAGTCAAGTTCTGCAAAAGCTCTCTGCAGACTCTTTTAAAGACTCGGCTTCCCTAGGGAGCTGTCTATCGAGGGACAAAAGGTGACCATCTGAATGTGGATTGGGCTGGCTGCAGAGCTCTTCAAAAGGGCCTTATCAGAGATAGGGTTCTCCGGATATGTAAAACATTCTCCCAGGTGTTATCCTGAGTTCCTGTGTGAAAACAATTTTCCCAGAACCTGGGAGACAGAAGCAAGGGATCCCTGGGCTTGCTGGCTCCCTCACCTAACTGAATCAGTGACTTCTAGATTCATCAAAAGACCCTGCCTCAAAAAGTAAGGCAATGAACAATTGACAGCTGACAGCAACCTCTGGCCTTCCTTCACACACACATGTACCTGCACACGTATGAATACACACCACACACAAATATCTCTATTGTTAAGGCATGCATACCTGTACTGGGTTTGAATTTTTTTAGGCTGTGAACAAAGCAAGAAAGAAGTTTCAGAGACTTAACATCATCAGTACCAGAGCTGATGGCTAGCTCTCCAACTTCTCCACACCCTACTGGGCACCCTGTGTGTGTCCCATGCTGTCTCCCACAGTGTCCCAGCATCACTGAGACCCGGCTGTTCCCTATGGAGACTACCTTGATAATGGGTTCTTTGTTTTTAAAAATGTTTATTTTTTACTTGTTTGCAAGGAGAGAGAGACAGAGACAGAGACAGAGAGACAGAGAGAATGGGCATACCAGGGCCTCCAACCACTGCAAACAAACTCCAGATGCATGCACCACTTTGTGCATCTAGTTCTGGGGAGTTGAACCTGGATCCGTAGACTTTGTGGGCAAGTGTCTTAACTGCTCAGTCATCTCTCTGGGCCATTTATGTGTTCTTTATTGGCTTCCTTTGCCTCCTTGGCTCCCTTCCTTACTCCCGCTGTATTTACTGACATCCATCCTAACTTAGTTACTTTGTACTCTATGGTAGTTTGGATGGATGTCCCCATAGACTCAGGTATTTTGTTAAAGCTTGTTACTCCAGCCACCTGGCTGCAAGAGTGTCACTGGGGGCAGATCCTGGGGTCCAGCCCTAAGGTGTGTTTTGGGGCTGATCTGAATTCCAGCCCAAAGGTGTGAGAGCAGTGTGAGCCCTGGAGGGGGCGAGGTGGGGGGATCCCTGCTGCTTGCTGTGGGTTTGGGCTTATTGCTTTTGGTGTTTCCTGGTTGGTAATGGTTTCTCTCTGCTTGGCTGTATTCTAGATTTTTCCGCTACTGATGGAACTTCCCCCTGGATCTATAAGCTTGAAATAAATCCCTTCCTCTCCTAAACTGTGCCTGGTTTGGATGTTCATCCCGGCAATGCAGAGCTGTTCACAACACATTCCAACCCTACCTTTTTCTACGACATCACAGGGCTTAACTGGAATACCCAGTTAAAATGTTCTTGTTGCCTGGAATGACTAATTAATATAAATTATTAGATATTCTAAAATATTGACACAGAATAAGTCAATTTCCATGAAAAAGAGGAATTTTAGAGACTGCAACCTAGAAGAGCTCTGCTATAAACCAACTGTGCGACTGGGCAAATTTTCAGGAGAAATAAGTCAAGTAAGGTTTTTTAAATGTCAGTCTAATTCCCTCAATAGAACTCTAAGATGTTTTCCACTTCAATTCTAACAACCTCTTTCTTCCTCCTTAGTTTTTTTGGCCTCAATTAATTTACTTTATTGTACCTACTTACAGTGTTTTTATTCCAAATATGGTTTGTTCACTTTTCACCTGCATACAGATTTTTTCTTTTTTTAAAAAAATATTTTATTCATTTTCAATCAGAAAGAGAGAATGGGAGAGAGAGAACCAGGGTCACCACCTTGTGGGTCTGGCATATGTGGGTACTGGGGAATTGAACCAGGGGCTTTAGGCACTGGAGACAAGTGCCTTAACCGCTGAGCCATCTCTCCAGCCCCAGATTTTTTCTTGAGCTGAGGTCTTTTATGTAGATCAGGCTTGCCTCATAACCCTCCTGCTTCAGCCTCATGAACAGTTGTGATTACATGTGCCATCATGCCTGGCTTCTTGTTTTTTAATTTTTATTGTTAGCTCCCAATATCCAGGCCTTCATCTTATGCTTATTTAAAAATTAAATGAAATCATATATTTAAAAATAGCTTACCAATTTGTTGTAGAAATACTCAGTGACAAATAGACAAAGCCTTTGCAGCGAGAGGAGAGGGGAGTTTAATTTTACACCCTGCTGGGGCCCAAGCCCCGGGGGTCCAAGCATAAATGAAGCATTGGCCCCCACCCCAGTTACAAAGAAATTTTATAGTTGGGCACAGAGATGTGAACGGATATTAGGCATGTAAATTACAAACAGCAACTCACATTTACAATGGGTTCCAGGAAGGTCAGATAATCCTCCCCAGGTATCCTCCGGCCTCATCTTTTCCTAACTTCCTTATCACAGTTAAAGCAAATCCTTCTTTTGTCTCACGGGAATTCAAAGCTATGGTCTTCTCTTACCTCATGCTATGCCACTGGCTATCTGTGGCAAACAAATGTCTGCAGAATGTAGCAATATGGAGGAGCAGTGAGCTCACACTCATTTTGCTATAATAAATTGAAAAGCATTTGGTTAGCATTTGGTCACCTCGTTCCATCAATGTTTTGAGCACCCCTTGCTAGTCCATATAGACAGGGTCTCACTGGAGCCCAGCCTGACTTGAAACTCACTCAATATCTCAGGCTGGCCTGGAATTCTCATGGTGACCCTCTTACTTCAGCCTCCCAAGTGCTAGAATTAAATGCATGAGTCACCGTGCCCAACTTCTTCCCGTGTGTGTGTGTGTGTGTGTGTGTGTGTGTGTGTGTGTGTGTGTGTGTGTGTGTGTGTTGTGGATAGGCACATAAAGGCCACAGTAAACTCCTGGAGGTCAAAGGAAAATTTCAGGAGGTGATTCCTTGCCTTCCACCTTGTTGAGACTGGCTTTCACCTGCTGCTTGGAATGCCAGGCTAGCTGGCCCATGAGTTTTAGGATTCTCCTGACTCCACCTTCCACTGCTCTCGGCCCATTGGGATTGCAGACCCTTGAGCTACTTGCATTCATCTTGACATGGGTTTGGAGGATCTGAACTCTGGTCATCAGGCTTGTACAGCAAACACTTGTAACCCCTGATCCATCTCCCCAGCTGGACACATTATCCTTAAGAAATTCTCACTGATCCACAGGATTTTGACCCTTAAGCAGAAGAGTGTCAAAGATCTAACCTCCTATCTAATGGCCAGGACTATACAGTGATCTCCAAAACATGGGCCAGCACGCAGAATTTATGCAGTCACTTTGTAGCTTTGTAATTCAATCTGCAGAGGATTTGCAGACATAACTGTGCTGGTATGACTCCCTGCATATGTAAACACACCACAATGGAGAGTAAAATAGATGGCTTTCACTTCTCTTTCCTGCCCATAAGCTAATGATAGATTGTGTTATGGCTACTATTAAATGGATTAGATGTGGTGAACAGATAAAATATTAAAAAGCATGTGAAGTAATTGATCTGTATTCCTGTTACTTTCAGGGACTACACCATATAACTCCAGTCTTCTTAGACCTATTATGTATGTCCTAAACTGTTCCCTAGGAGGTCCAATGAAATAAATATGATTTATCAAGGTTATACTGTGTCCTGGTATGGCATGGCCAAGCTCACATTCATCTTACTGGGTGCTTATCCTTTGTCAAGTGCTATAGGTACAAAGTGGAGCACAACCTGCTTGGTCTCTGCCCTCAGCCAGATATGTGCTCAAGTGACCCTTATAATGACCACCCAAAATTTAAAGTTTAAAGAGAGGAAAATGAGAACTAGGTGATGTCAATAATTAGTCCTAAAGATGATTTATTCATTAGGTACTATGTTAAGGGCTCTTGGTATCTATAGGAAGTCAAGGATGATTTTAATTTTTTTTAAATATTTTATTTATTCATTTTCAATCAGAGAGAGAGAGAGAGAGAGAGAGAGAGAGAGAGAGAGAGAGAGAGAGAGAGAGAGAGAGAACCAGGGCCACCACCTTGTGGGTCTGGCTTATGTGGGACCTGGGGAATTGAACCCGGGGCCCCAGGCACTGGAGGCAAGTGCCCCAACCGCTGAGCCATCTCTCCAGCCCTGATTTTAATTTTTAATGTGTTTATTTTGTTTAAAAGCTAGAAGGAGCATATATACTAACAATGGCTATCTAGCCATGAACCCTGCCTGCATTGCATTTGTCATGGGAATGCAATCATTTCATGGGCTGTTGTGATGAATGAAGGGTCATGAAGAGAACCAAAGAGCTTAGGTCCACAAAGACCATAGTACGGTGTGGTGTCTAGTGGTGCATGCCTGTAATCCCTGCACTCAAGAGACAGAGGCAGGAGGATCACAAGTTCCAGGCCAGCTTAGTGAGACCCTCTCTCAAAAACAGGGGGCTGGAGAGATGGCTCAGTGGGTAAAGTGCTGTTGCACAAGCATGAGGACCTGAGTTCAGATCCCCAGAACCCCTTTAAAGTGCCAGGCACTGGGGCTGGAGAGATGGCTCAGCGGTTAAGGTGCTTGTCTGCAAAGCCTAATAACCTGGGTTCAATTCCCCAGTATTTATGTAAAGCCAGATGCACAAGGTGGCACATGCATCTGGAGTTTTTGTTGTTGTTTAGTTGTTTTTTGTTTGTTTTTTTTTTATCATGGCTGAAGGCCCTGGTGCACTATTCTCTCTGTCTCTATCTGCCTCTTTCTCTCATAAATAAGTCATTTTAAAAGCCAGGCATTGTGGAGTATGCCTGTAATCCAAGTCCTGGGGAAGCAGAGACAGGTGGGTCCCCAGGGCTTACTGGCCAACTCTTATAGCTAAATCAGTGAGTTCTAGGTTTAGTGCGAGGCCCTGTTTCAAAGAATAAGGTGGAGATCAACTGAGGAAGATCCCAATGTCAACCTCCCACCTACACACACACACATATGTATGTGCTTACTCACACATGTCCCCAGACAAATACAAATATGCATGCATACCACACACATATACACACACATAAAAGAGAGAGAGGGACAGAGCAAGGTAGGGCAGGCCTGTGAGGATGAAAACAATGCCTTTAATTCCTTCCTGGTGCCTAATAGAAAGCAGCTCACTAAACACTGAGTTGAAGTACAAGGAATCAACCCAAGGCCTTCCACAGTGGTAATTCCTAATTCTTCTAAATTCCTGTTAGAAGTTAAGTGGAACCTTGAGGGCTTAGGCCAATAGGGACTGATGAGTTTATGAAAGAGACTTCAGGGTTGAGGACATATCAGTGGTAGAGTGCTTGCCCTGGGTTCAATCCCCAGGATTGTAAGAAAAAAACAAAAAACACTTAGAAATATCAACAAGCTAATCAATTAGCAAATTAAATGTTGTTTGCATGCTTACAATCCCAGGAGGGAGAGGCAGGAGGATCAGGAGTTTCATAAATAAATAGTTTCATTTGCACATGTGTATATGTATGTGTGCATGTATAGGCACACCAGGGTCATACGGCAACATGGGAGGTGAACAGAATTCCCTGGAAGCTCTCAGAGAGCAGGGGAGAACACTAACCAGCAGAGCAGGCCTCAGAGAAAGGGATGGAGGGAAAGATGAAGACCAACCCAGTTCTCTGACCTCCATACGCACACATGGCACGTGTCTGCCTACACTCACACATCATTGGGATGAAATCTCCAAGCCAGACACAGTTTATCAGAGGAAGGGATTTATCGAAGCTACAGATTCAGGGGAAATTCCATAACAGTGAAAGAGGCTAGTACCTTTTCACAGGTCCAAGCAGAGAGAGAAACCCATCACCAGCACCACACAAACAGTAAATAGGAATGGGACAAAGAAAGAGAAATTTTCTTCCCTTTATATAGCTAAGGGGTGGGGTCTTGCAGACTTGTTGGCTTCCTGAGTCTCTGGAATTTCCTTCCTGCTCTGCCCTCCCAGGAAGGGATGTTCATTTCTAACTTCCCTGAGCTTCTTTACATCCTGCCCCCTACTGAGAGGCTGCCTTCCTGCGAACATCCTCGGAGACCCACCCAAGATAATTAAAAAGACCAAGTTGACAACAAAACCTAACCATCACAAGTCCACCCCTTGTCAACTTGACATCAAACCATATATCCTTACAGCATACCTAATTTCCAAATGAAGACAGTAACAAGATCATAATTCCACCTAACATGATAAAACTATCTCGTGTACAACCAGAAGTGCACAATTTCCCCCCAACACAAGGCAAGCTCCCTTAACTGTGAGCTCTATAAAATCAAAGCAAATTACATATAATGACACAGAGTAAAAATTTCCAATTTCTATGAGGTATAACAAGCAAACTCAAAAACCATTAGGCAAACATCAAACATCTGCACTTCAAGTCCGATATCACGACCAGTGACTGACAGTCTGGATTTTCCAATTCCATCCCTCCAGCTTGGCTGAGTAGCTGGGGAAACTTCCATCCCAAGCCAACAGTGCCCCATGGTAGCCCTTGCACAATCCTGGCATATCCGAAAGGTCTTCAGGTCTCCATTGCAAACCACAGTCCATCTTCCAACAGCTCCACTTGCTGATCAGGGACTTCACGCCTTGTTCCATATACTGAATCTCAGCAGCGGCTCCTGGAACCATATGCACTTCACGACCCACTCCATGCATGCATTCCTCATGCTTCCAAAAGCAATGCCAGGTATGCAGGACACAGCCATGTTGTTAATTCAGGGACAAAATAAATTGTGACCTTGAGCAGATTCCTTCCTTTCAGCCAATTATTTCCAAAAGAGTTTGCACAGTCTATCATTCAGTCCATCCTGGGTGGAAACACCTCAGGCATCCATTGCTTCAATGTAGAGCAGTTGGGCATCTTCTTTAGGATTGCTAAAATACCAGTCTCTGTGCCAGTAAGTTAAACTTGCTTTGAGTTTTTTCAACCTTAAATCTTAAATTCTCAGTTCCATATCGTTAGCCAAACACATTAATTAAATTTAACTTTGATTAAACCCTCTGGGCATGGGCAGTAGAATGCAGCCAGCTATAACGCTGCCAATAACGCTGTTCTAATAACTTTCTATTCATTCTTTCCTTCCCCTTAGAAAGTTCACAAGCTAAGCCTCCAAATGCAATTCTCTCTACATTTAGCATTTCCAAATTCTCACCAGAACAGTCCATAAAATTTGGCTTACCGCACCAAAACCTAACCATCACAAATATAGAGATGGACAACCTCTGGTCTCCAGGAATGGCATCCAAGACCCTCTGGCTGGCACTCAAGGTTTGAACAAAGTTGAGCCTCTCCCACCCTTTTCCTTTGCTTCTCTGCCTTCTTCTCTGTATGTTCCACCTACTCAGGAAACGTATTCCCTTCCAGCCAATCAGACTGCCACGAAATTAAAGATGATTAAGCATTTGGGCTCTGAAGTGAGGCAGATCCAGAGCCCATGGTGTACCCAGGCTTTGCTTTTTGGCTCTTGTGTAACCCTGGCCAAGATACCTACCGTCTCTACGACTTGCTCCCTTTTCTAAAATGGAGATAGATATCGGCATATGTCACTTAGTGCACCTGGCTTTATGTGGGTACTGGGGAATCTAACCCAGGCCAACAGGCTATGCAAGCAAGTAAATGCCTTTAACTGCTGAGCCATCTTTCCAGTCTGTGATCTTGCTTTTATTAAGGCATCAAACATAGACACCTTTGGTTCTAAGTCAGTTGCCCAAGGGTTCATCTGTTACGCTGGTTTGAGAAGTCCTAGAAAGCAAGGACTGGGTTTTGTCTCCCATTCAAATTCTAGCCAGGCCCTACCCTGCTTAGCTTCTGAGATCGGGCGAGGTGGGTGCATTAGGGTGCTATGGCCCTAGGCAGGATTGTGCCCCATCTGTCTTTGCTCTCTAGTACTTAGCATAGCTCCCTGCATTTAGTATGTGATTGATAAATATTAGTTGAATTGCAACTTTGGCCCTCCCCTTAAGAGAAGACCTCCTGTCAGTGGGCAAAACCCCCTTTTAATTTTAAAGGAAACACTTATTTTGGAGTCAGGCCACTTCTGCATTAAGACCTGTCTGGACCAATTTGGCCCTGTTCCATCTTTTCACTTTGCCTCCCTCTCCAGAATGTAA
This sequence comes from Zapus hudsonius, assembly GCA_004024765.1. NCBI lineage: Eukaryota > Metazoa > Chordata > Mammalia > Rodentia > Dipodidae > Zapus > Zapus hudsonius. Next base: position 19,891 of record PVHP010019684.1, read on the forward strand.
GATGTCCCCAGTAGCCTCATATGTTTGTGATTAACCTCAAACTTGATCCCCAGCTGGTAGAGCAGACGCTGGGCTGTTTATAATCCGGCCTCCTTGCCAGTGCTGGAGCTCACTGTTGCTGATGTGATGATGTGAGCCAGGGTCCTGCTCCTGCTGTGCTTTCCCTGCTAGGAAGAAACTTCCCCTGGAAACTCTAAGTCAGAAATAAACCTTTCCTTCCAGAAGCCGTTTCTGGCTGTGTGCATTGCTCCAGCAGTGAGAAGGTAACGCTAAAATCTCCCATAGGGCCTTAAATGTTTCTGTTAAAATAAATAGCTATCACACTGCTATCGTTGTTTCCTCCTAAGCTCCGTAGTTGAGTTGGTGGGTGGATGAGGGGATGGATGGACAGATAGAGGGACAGAAGGAGGAAAGATGGGAAGACTCATAGTGAGAGCATTTTGAATCCAGTTAGTCCAAGTTTGTGCAGGATCACAGGGCTCCAGAGACCAGCCTCAGCTGGCCTGCCACTCCCCCATTCTCTAGGGACCTCCCTTAACACTTAGCACCCCCCATGCACACGCACACGCTAGTTCTTCTCAGAGCGTGGGCCCCAACTATTGGTTGCAGCACTCATTACCCCTCCCCAGGCTGCAAATGGGAGGCAGCCAGGTGCTGGAACAGGTGATCTCAGCCCCAGCCTCTCAGGGTCAAGGTTAGAGACAGAGGCACCTGGGCAGATCTCCCAGGCTGCGCTCCAGGTCTGGGGGCTTCGGAAGATGAAGGGGCTGCATCTGCTGCCGCTGGTGCTGACCACCTGCACATTGAGGGCGCATGTGCAGCGCAGGGTCTACTTCCGTGAGGAGTTCGAAGATGGGGGTAAGCGGTCGGGGGAGGGGAGAGAACCTGCTCCAAGGGTCAGGTGTCACTTAGAGCAGGCCGGGCCACACAGTACAATCCCCAGCTGTGTAACGCTGGATGGGTGTCTAATCATGTCTGCATTTAGTTCTCCATTACAGGACGATATGGATCTTGCCAAAATTATTCAGTTAAATAAGATCAGGTGTGCAAAACATTTCCCTTAGGACACAGTAGGGGTGCAATAAATAAATGTTTGCTGTGCACAAATGTCCCTTCACCCTGAAAACACACACTAGTGAGCCCTGGGGGAACAATGCCAGCACTTAGAGGATACTGAGATATTTGTGTGTGTGTGTGTGTGTGTGTGTGTGTGTGTGTGTGTGTGTGTGTGTGCTGGGTGAAATCACAGAGCTCAGAGCATAGTGGTGCTCACCTTATTCAGACTTCTCCCTGAAGAGTCTCAGGAACATTAGGGGCGTCGGGCTGTGGTTGGCTGGGTTTTTTGTTTGTTTGTTTGTTTTGTTTTTGGCTTGTGCATGTGAGCGTGGTTCTCGAAACAGGTCACATGTAGCCCAGGATGGCCTCAGAATCCTTGTGTGGATGAGGATGGCATGTCCTCCCTGCCCAGACCACAGGTGCATGCGAGCCACTATGCAGGGCTTCATGCATGTTCAGCTAGCGCTCTACCTAGCGACTGAGCTATATTGCCAGACCCAGGCTGTTTTAGTCTTCATGTGCTTGTGTGTGTGTGTGTGTGTGTGTGTGTGTGTGTGTGTGTGTGTGTGTAAAAGAAAATGCTTTGACAGTACAGTCAATAAAGCACTTGTCTTGAATAAGGTCTTTTTTTGATTTGAGCAGATGTTCTACCTTTAAAGAATAGAAAAGCCCTTTCCCCTTTCTTTCTTTCTTTTTCTTTCTTTCTTTTTTTTTTTCGAGGTAGGGTCTCGCTCTAGTCCAGGCTGACCTGGAATTCACTCTGTAGTCTCAGGGTGGCCTTGAACTCATGGCGATCCTCCTACCTCTGCCTCCCGAGTGCTGGGATTAAAGGCATGCGCCACCACACCCAGCAAAATAATTTTTTTATTTATTTGAGAGGGAGAAAGAGAGAGAGAGAGAGAGAATGGGTGCACCAGGGCCCCCAGACACATGTGCCACCCTGTGCATCTGGCTTTAAGTGGGCACTGGGAAATCGAACTCAGGTCCTTCTGCTTTGCAGGCAAACGCCTTAACCACTAAGCCATCTCTCCAGCCCCCCTTTCCCCTTTCTGAGACTATTTTTCAATCTATGGTTGCACCGTGTTGAGGGTGACAATGTGCAGAGATAATGCAGAGGCACGAATGAGTGAATAAACCCAGTCCCAGGGAATGGGCGGGAGGGCTTCAGGGAGAAGGTAAACACTAACAGTTTTTGATTGTTTTTTTCAAGGCAGGGTCTCACTTTAGGCCAGGCTGACCTGGAACTCACTCTGTAGCCCCAGTGGCCCTTGAATTCATGGAAATCCTCCTACCTCAGCCTCCTGAGGGCTGGGATAAGAGTCCACCACAATATCCAATTAAAAGTTTTGAAGGAAGAATAAATTTATTAGGGCTGAGGATGATGGCCTGTAATCCCAGCACACTTGAGGCTGAGGCAGGAGAATCATAAATTTGAGGCTAGTCTGGGCTTTATAATGAATGAGCTTGAGATCAGTTTAGGCTACATAGTGGGACCCTGTCTTCAAAAAAAACAAAAACAAAACAAAACAAAAAAAAAAAAACCCAACCAAACAAACAAGGTACATAGCTTTAATCCCAGCACTCAGAAGGCAGAGGTAGGCAGATGGCAGCTCGTTTGAGGACACTCTGAGACTACATAGTGAATTCCAGGTCAACCTGAGCTAGAGCTAGACCCTTCCTCTAAAAAAAAAAAAAGAAGAAAGAAAGAAAGAAAGAAAGAAAGAAAGAAAGAAAGAAAGAAAGAAAGAAAGAAAGAAGGAGAAGAATCCTTATTGGGGAGGGGCTGTAGCTCGGTGCTAGAGTGCTTTCCTAGCATCTTTGCTGGATTGGTGTCCTGGGAGAGAGTAGATGTCTGTAAAGATGCAAGAGACCTCCAGGCCCATGAACTCCAACCTCAAGTCCCTGTCCAAGGCATCAAAGAATTGAAAATACAGACTCAGAGAAGGGCAAATTATGAGATTCATTTTAGGGAGAGTTGGGATTAAGAGGGAAGACAAAACCCAGACTAAAAGAAACTTCCAGTCTAGCTGAGAAGGGGTGGGGAGACCTAGAAGATCCCCTCACATAGAGAAAGGTCTCTATGGGAGAAAAAGCCTCCGGGAAGGGGCTCACATAGTGGAAAGCAAAACAGGAAAGTGTCCAAAACAGAGCAGGGCAGTGCCAGGCAAAAGGGAATTCTCCTCTTTTCCTGCCTGGCTGGGGAGGTTATGAAGATCCCCTCAAACTGAGAGCTAAGAATGAGTTATAACAGGGTAAGGGAGCTGGATACGGTGGCACATGACTTTAATCCCAGCACTCAGGAGGCAGAGCTAGGTAGATTGCTGTCAATTCAAGGCCACCCTGAGACTACAGAGTGAATTCCAGGTCAGCCTTAGCTAGAGTGAGAATACCTTGTAAAAGCAAAAAGCAAAACAAAAAAAGGGTAAGGGGCTAACACATGTGCTTCAGGTCCCTTTATATGAATCAGACATCCAATTAGAATCAGCCTCATCATCAGGCTCAGGTGTGTAAGGGAGAGACCGATTGGTTGCTGGGCTCAAGAGGCTGACTCAGGAGGGGGGGCCAGATCACATAGGGGGTGGGGTAGGGCATGGGAGTGGTGCCAGGGGAGAGGAAAGTTTATCAGATGGCCAGAGACTGGAGGAAGGGCATTTGGGTCCAGGACAGCACTCTAAGGCTCCACATTATGACAGTCACACAGAGGCACCATCTGGGGAGCTGGCAAGAGTGAGGTGAGGGAAGAGAAGGTGAGCTCCACAGCAGACGATGAAGGGCCTGAAGAGCCTGGCCTTTTGCTGAAAGCAGTGGGCAGCTAATGAAGGAGTCATAAATCAGAAGAGACAAGCTCTCACCCAAGTCTTAGAAAAAGCACTTTGGCACACACGTGGAAGTAGATTGTGAAACAGATGTGGTTGCCCCTACCTGTAATCCTGGGGAAGCTGAGGCAGGAGGATTGCCATGAGTTTGAGGGCTTCATAACGAGAATCTGTCTCAAAATAAACAAACAAAAAAGAGCCAGGTAGTGGTTCACACCTGTCATCCCAGCATTTGGGAAGGCAAGAATATCCCAATGGATTAGAGGGTAGCCTGGACTATCTAGAGTTTAAGTTCAAGGCTAGTGTGGGCTATAAGGGAGACCCTATCTCCAAAGAAGGAAAGAAAGAAAGAGACAAAGGGAGGGCAGGAAGGAGGGGAAAATGGGAGGAAGGGGGGGAAGAAGGCTATTGCAATCTTGGTGACAGTGGAGAGACATTACCAGAGTGGTGATATTCCTATGGAAAGGAAGCAGGCAGGAAAAAAGTCTAGGTTAGGAGCTAGCTGAAGAGCTGGCACCCCTCAGCAGCATGACTTGCCATGGGGAACTGGCTCAAGGACAGGCTGGTGGCTTCCTGATTGACCTCAGCTGTCCTTTCAGTGAGCGCTGAGCCACTAAAGCTTCTGACTGCGAGGTCCTACCTGGGCCTCATCCCTCCTGCCAGAGGCAAAAGAAACACTCCTAGACCTGCAGTCACCTCCCCAGGGACCAAGCGCCACTTCTCCAAAGGGGTAGGATGAAATGCCCGAGGGTTTTATGGATGAATGTTTCTGCCAGAGTACTCAGAACCGGGAAGATTTAGGCACTGCCTTGCTCTTTTCCATATGTATAAACCAGATGCTCCAAAATTCATTGGCATCTCAGGCTTAACATGCTGAAATCCCAATTTGGGTTTCTCCACTTTTATTCTTTCCCCCATCTTAGTGCATAAACTAACCCTACCTTTACCCTTCCGTGTCACTTCCCATGCTATTCAATCCCCTGTCATCTCTCATACGGGCTCTGCTACTTCTGCTTCCCTCCAGGTAGGGTCTCGCCCAGGCAGACCTAGAATTCGCTATGTAATCTCAGGGTGGCCTCAAACACACATGGATCCTCCTACTTTAATCTTATGTGGGTACTGGGGAATTGAGCTCAGGTCATTAGGCTTCGCAGACAAGCACCTTCACTATTGGGCCATCTCTCCAGCCCCCCTCCTACTTTAATCTTCATCTTTAATTTTACTTTAATTCCAAATGCTGGGATTAAAGGCATGTGTCCCCTCGCCTGGCTTTTTCATGATTTTTTTTAATAAATTTTTTTATTGTCCATAATGAGTTACAACATTTAGTGGGCAAACAATGAGTTGTTATCCCCAATTCCCCACGGCCCTCCCCTCTCATGATTTTAATATAAAATGTAGTTGATGTCTAACATATATGTGCAGAGGTACAAACATTAAAAGTCTTTGCCGGGCATGGTGGCGCACGCCTTTAATCCCAGCACCGGGGAGGCAGAGGCAGGAGGATCACCATGAGTTCAAGGCCACCCTAAGACTACAGAGTGAATTCCTGGACTAGATTGAGACCCTACCTCTAAAAACCAAAAAAAAAAAAAAGTCTTTGATCACAAATGAACACATTCAAGCAAAAACAGGGGATGTTGGGGGTGACGCTTCCTAACTCTACCTGTACCTTCCACTCCACAATTACCTACTTTTCTGAATCACAGCATACAGAGTAGTTGTAGTTTTTGCTTGTTTTTTTTTACATTAGTTTATTTCACTTAGTAATATATATGTTCTCTTCCTGTATTCTTGCCACCACACAAATGATTTTAAAAATGATCTTTTATGTAAAAGATCATTTCTTTCTAAAAATATATTTTTATTTGTTTATTTGAGAGACAGTGTGTGCCTATGGGCACACCAGGGCCTCTAGCCACTGCAAATGAACTTCAGATGCATGAGCCACTTTGTGAGTTTGCCTTGACATGGGTTCTGGGAAATTATATGCAGGCCGGCAGGCTTTGCAAGCAAGTGCCTTTAAGCATTGAGTTGTCTCTCCAGCCCAAGATCATTTCTTTTCAGCGCTAAATATCTGAATCTGTTGTTTAGGCATACAAACTTCTATCTTGGTTGCTTCTGAGTTTTGGCAGTTATGAATAAAGCTACTCTAAATACCTGTGCATGTTGTTTCTTGTGGAAATAAGCTTTGCCAGTGAGCACAACTGCTAGACCATTGTGTGAGAATATGTTTAATTTTGTCAGAGACGGCCTGTCTTACAGAGTGAATATGTAATTTGTACGAACTAGGAGTGAATGAGAACTCCTGACTCTGTTCCTGCCAACATTTGACCCTTGGCAGGTTTCTGGATGTGGATGTTTTAGCAGGTGTCTAGTAACATCTTATTGTTGTTTTAACTTTGCAATTCTCTGATTACATATGGCATGAAACATCTTTTCAGATGCTTATATGCCATCTTCTTTTCTTTATTATTGAGAACTTTAATATATGAACACATTATAAGTTGGTCATAGTCCCATCAGGTTATTCTCTTATGTCTCCTCTCCTCTCCACCTGTTCCAGTGAGGGCCCTCCGCAGTGGGCTTGCTGGTGTTCACTGTGGGGTCATGAATGCATCAGTCTCTGTAAGGGGGACAAGGCCTCAGAGTACACCTTCCCACCACATGGCTCTTATATTCTTTCCACCCCCATCTCCAGAGTGTTCCCTGAGCCTTGGAGGGCTTCTTAGAAGTCTCCTGCAGTGTTGATCTCTCAGCAGCCTCTCATGTTCTGCTTTCAGGAGTTTTGAGTCTCCTCAGTATCTACCATGTTCTCCCTGGAAGTTGTCTGCAGGTTAGCAGTGAGAGCAGCACTTGTCGGTAATCCACCACTTCCTCTGTAATGTTTCCTGGGCCCTGGCAGATGTGGTAGCCATGCCTCATCTCGTGCTAGGTGCTCGGCTTGCTCTTCTGCTGATGGGCCTTCTGTGTCCCCAGTATTCGCTGCCATGTGTAAAAAGCAGATTCTCAAACCAAGAGTGAGAGTAGCAGGGATCAAAGGGGATCTACAGACAGAAGACTTTCTTGATGTGTATAACCTCTCCTTTTAGCCCCCTCATTCCTCCCCCCAAAAGTGGGAGCTTCCCTCTTGGGTCTATGACCTTCCAAGCCATTGGCTTCTGGCTTGATTCAGTACCAAGCAGGAGTTCCCTCCCACCGGATGGTCTCATAGCCAGAGACAGTTGACTACCCCGTCACCTCTATGCCCCTGTATCACTGGTGGTGCATCTTTCCTGGCTGGTTGATTTTGTAGCTTGCGGGATCCTCTGCTCATTCACACTGTTGGTAACCTTATTGCCCAGTACCATGAGGGCCAGCCAGCAGGGAGCTGGCCTCCATCTCGGGTCCAGCGTGATCTCTCAGTGCCCCATGTGACCTCCGTTTTATCATTCAGATCTGGTGGGTAACCAAGAGCGTTGGCAATGGCCTACGTTGTTTTAGGGGCCTCGTGGACCTCCCTGACCAATAGCAGGTTGTTAGGGGAGGGGTAGTTAGTCCAATTCTGACATTGGGATTTACCAGCAACAGCCTGTGGTTTTAAGGTAAGGCTTTCCCCACCCCTGCAGAATGTTCCAGCCTAAATTCACTCTTTCTATCTTTTTTGTTTGTTTTTTTTTGAGATGGGGGGTGTCTTACTCTAGCCCAGGCTGACCTGGAATTCACTATGTAGTCTCAGGCTGGCTTTGAAATCATAGCGATCCTCCTACCTCTGCCTCTCAAGTGGTGGGATTAAAGGTGTGTGCCACACCGGAGAGAGTTATATCTTTTAATTAGCCAGCCAAGGAGGTTTCTGTGGTATGGATTCATGCCATGGTTAGTTTTGTGTATCTCCTCCTCCCCTCTCTCACTTATCCCAGTCCCACATCCTGTTCTGCTCCTCCACCTGTCTGCCTAGTACATATGTCTTGAATTTTGATTAATTAGATTTTCAGACAGGATCTCACATAGGCCAGGCTGGACTCAAACTCACAATGTATCTGAGAATGACTGAACTCCTGACCCTCATGCCTCCACCTCCCTAGCATGGAGAGTACAGACAAACACCACCACGCTCAGTTCAATGACTTGATTTCTTAACACTTGCGGAGATAGAATTATGTCTCTTTCAGTGATGAAGAAACTGAGGTCCAAAGTGGTTGAATGCTTTTCCCAAGGCCAAGCAGTGAGTACCAAAGGCAGTTGGGATTTGTGTGGTAACTTAACAATATAAACAAACAAATAAATAAATGAAAGGTTCCCCTCGAATCCGTAAGCCAAAATAAAAAATAGGAAAAATAAATAAAAGAAGCAGTTGGGAGGATGGGATATAATTTAGTGGTAGAACACTAGCCTGACATGCATAGACCAGCCTGAGATACCTGAGACCCTGCTCAAAAACCATGACTAACTGTCATAGTCAGCCACATGTCACTGGGATGAATCTTCAAGCCAGGCACAATTTGGGGGAGGAAAGGATTTATTGAAACAACAGATTGAGAGGAAGTTCGGTAACAGTGAAAGAGGCTGGCCCTCTTTCACAGGTCTGAGCAGAGAGAGAAACCCATCACCTACACCATACACACAGAACAGCAAACAGGCAGGAGGGGCAAAGAGAATTTCTTCTCCCTTATATAGGCCCAGGGTGGGGTCTTGCAACCCTATCCCAGACTTAATGGCTTCCTGAGTCTCTGGAATTTCCTTCCTGCATGGCCCACACAGGAAAGGATGTTTACTTCCAGCTTCTTTGAGCTTCTTTACATCCTGCCCCTTGCTGAGAGGCTGCGTTCCTGTAAACAACCTCAGAGACTCACCCAAGATTAAATTAAAAAGATCAAGTTGACAACAAAACCTAACCATCACATTAACCAACCAACAACAAGAGCAAAACCAGATAAGTATTTGTGTTCATCTCTTCTTGGAGCTGACTTTCCACTGTTTGAGTTCTATGTTTTTATAGCTCCATTGTCTGGACAATACCTTCAGTGAGCTTTACTAAGCAGAGCTGCACACACGCCAACCCTCAGTTCAATTCACTTCCCCAACCTCATAAGTGGCAAAACCAGGATTTGAGTCTTCCAACCTATGTTGTTAAAACTGATCTTGCTTGTATTACTGTCTCTCTCCTGCTGTCCTCCCCCTCGGTGAGTCAAATGAGCAAAGGCCTTCTATCTTGGAAACCTTAAGGAAGGTCAATCCTAGATGCTTTTAATGTTAGAAACAAAAGGGCCTGGAGAGGTCATCTTACCCAAAATGCCCTCATTGCCTTCCCCATGTACAGATGAGGAAACTGAGGCCCAGCGAGAAGGGTGAGAGGCCAGGATTGGCTCAGACTCCTTGCTTTCTCCCATTTCCCAAGAGAATCAGAAATGGAGCAGGTGTGTGAGGCCCTTAGCATCCGTCCTTCTCTGTACAGATGGGAAACAGCCTGTGGTAGTTTGAATAATGTCCCCCAATAGAATTTATTATAATTGTTAATTGTCTCCAGGCTTCTGGCTGGAGGAAGTGTCACTTTGGCCTGGCCTCCTGGGGACTGGCCCTTTCTAAATTGGATGCAAAATACTAGGGATAGATATGCAAAAGAAAAGCTGGAACCCCGGTCTGGCAGTTCTGCATTTTGGAATTACAGTGTCACAATTTGCTTGCTTGCTTCTGGAGGTGCTGTCTCTGTCTCTGCTTGGATCTATGAAAGGGGGCCAGCCTTATTTCCTTAACTTCCCCTGGGTCTGTTACTTCAATAAATACTTTCCTCCCCCAAATTGTGCCTGGTTTGGAGATTCATCCCAGCAGCCCCAGAGAGGAAAGCAGGTTTCCCAGAGTCACACAGGGTGCCTGTGGCAGAGATGCTTGCTGAGCCCAGATCTTCTCCCCTCTTAATAAAAAGTCATTGCTGAACGCTGTCACGTGGCTGATGGGCAGCACCCATAATTCCAGTGGCCTGAGGGACAACATGAGTGTGGGGACTCCCAGAACTTGCATAGGGACTGGTTCATTATCACATACGGGGCTGTTGGGAAATTGCATTGCAGAGTCATCTATCTCTATAGGGTGATGGCAGTGGCCATTGTAAGACACACGATCAGGCCGAAAGAAACTGCAATTCAATCCCTCGAAAAACAAACAAAAAAGAAACTGCAAATCAAATGAGGGTCTGAATGATGCCGAAGTCACAAGGTGTGTATGTGTGTGAATGTTAATTCTGCTAGCTTGCAGAACTGTCTCTGAACACTTGGCTGAAGAGACATTCTGACACAAAGGGCCTCTGTACCCAGTTGGCATAGACACCCTGAGGACAGCCCAGCAGGCCCGAGGAAGCCCCTGCAGACTGATAAGCAGTTGAGACCATCTGTGAATCAGGGCCACTTGGACATGCTGTGCCTGATGCCCAGACTAGAGCTGCCCACGTCCAGCTGGGCTTCCCTGGGCTCAAGTACCAACTGATGGCCAGGCTCTCCCTGGAGGTCACAGGGATGAGACTTGGATAATTTACTCCCCTAAATTCCTCTTGTTGGCTTGTCTATTTGTCTCAAAGCTTTATAACTGAGCTTTGCCATAAAGCAGAGGTGATCTTCACTGCCCTGCAGGCACCGAGAAGATTAAATGAAAAGAGCTAGAACCACATTGCTTAGTGCCCAAGCTGTTGCTTTTCTGCAGTGTTCTTTGCTTCTAGCTCACCTGGACTGTGGCTCACCCTCTTCTGCCAGTCACTGATCAGATGCCATCTCAGCGCAGAGGCTGGCTTCGTAAAGTTACTATTTGCCTGGCACTGTGTTGCATATTGTATCTTGTTATTTTGTTTAAAGTTAGTCATCTTATCCTTCGATCAGCAAACTCCTTGAAGGAAAGGACTATGTTCTTCTTACTGCCCAGCACATAAGAAAGTCATTAGGAAAACGATTAGAAAGAGGGTGGAAGGGCTGGAGAGATGGCTCAGTGGGTAAAGCACTTGCCTGCAAAGCCTAGAGACCTCAGTTTGACTCCCCAGTTCCCACATAAAGCCAGATGCACATGGTGGCACATGCCTCTGGAGTCTGTTTGCAGCAGCTAAAGGCTCTCTCTCTCTCTCTCTCTCGTTTCCAAATAAATAAAAAAATATATTTTTAAAAAAAGAAATAGGTTAAGCCGGGTGTGGTGGAACATGCCTTTAATCCCAGCACTCGGGAGGCAGAGATAGGAAGATCACCATGAGTTCAAGGCCACCCTGAGACTACATAGTGAATTCCAGGTTAGCTTGGGCTAGAGTGAGACCCTACCTCGAAAAACCAAAAAGAAGAAGAAGAAGAAGAAGAAGAAGAAGAAGAAGAAGAAGAAGAAGAAGAAGAAGAAGAAGAAGAAGAAGAAGAAGAAATAGGTTTAATAAAAGAAGAAACAGGAAAGTGGGAACAGTTTCCACGTCTTGTCAGCGATAGTATCTCTAGTCTGATTGTTTTCTGTAAAAATTATTGTTTATTATTTATTTGCAAGGAGAGAGAGAATGAATGGGCACACCAAGGCCTCCTGCCACTGCATATTAACTCCAGATGCATGTGCCACTTTGTGCATCTGGCTTTACATGGGTACTTGGGAATCAAACCCAGGCCATCAGGCTTTGCAGGCAAGCACCTTGACCGCTGAGCCATCATCTCTCCAGTCCTGACTATCTTGTTTTACAGATACAGTAAAGGATTTGGGAGCTTGAAACTAATATGCTGGTTAAAAATTATAATTCCAGGCCTCTGGATAATTGGCCTTAAAATTTTCACTTTCAAAATTTAATAAAGACCAGGGTGTTGGCAGACC
>PVHP010019685.1:0-31525 GCA_004024765.1 Zapus hudsonius
AAACACTTAAGAAAGAAATAAAGGAGGATGTGAGAAGATGGAAAGATATCGCATGCTCATGGATAGGGAGAATCAATTCACAGAGGAGGAAACATAAATGGCCTTGACTTATTTAAGAAAGTGCTCAGCATCCTTAAGCATCAGGGAAATGCAAATCAAAACCACAATGAGATATCACCTTACCCCTGTCAGAATGCCAATCATAAAGAAAACCAACAACAATCCTTGCTGGCGAGGATGCGGGGAAAAAGGAACCCTCATTCATTGCTGGTCGGATTGCAAACTTGTTCAACCTCTATGGAAAGCAGTGTGGAGACTTCTAGACAAAATGGACATAGAAGTAGCAATGGACCCAGTTATCCCTCTACTAGGCATCTACCCGCAAGACGCCACGTCTCGATGCAGAATATTTTGTACAACTATATTTATAGCAGCTCAATTCATAATAGCACAGAACTGGAATCAACCCAAATGCCCATCCATGGAGGAATGGACAGCGAAACTGTGGTATATTTATACGATGGAACTCTACTCAGCTGAAAGGAAAAATGACATATCGAATTTTAGGACAAAAATGGTCTGACTTTGAGCAGATCTTACTAAGCGAACACTCAAAAGAACAGAGATTTGAATGCCGCATACTCTCCCTCATATGCGGTCCATAATCAGGATAAATGTTTTCGTTATGCAGACTTATAGAAAGAAGTGATATGTTATGAATGAGGGGGACGGGAAGGGGGGAGGGGAATGGCTTAAGCAGGAGGCCAATCCAAATTAGGTTCAAAAACATAAAATCCTCAGGAGCATACTGTAACCTAAAGAGTAAATAGTGGGCGTCAACTGGCAAGAGGGGTCATGAATAGCAGGGGAGAATGTTTAAGTCTGTGAATAATTGAGTAGTCTGAAAGCCCCCGGTCCCAGTCATCGGTCCCTTCCCTCACTGAGCTGTTGACCAAAGTGACCTATGTGGTTCCAAAAACAAGACAGAATTCTATCAAGTCTCTTGAACGCCCTCCGCAGGTCTGAGATAAAATCCTGTTGCTGAAGAAACCACAGAATGCCATTGATCTTCATCGAGAGTCCCAGAAAGGTCTGAAATGGTAACCAACCCCCAGATGGCAGTTAGTGTAGGGCTGGAGGGCAATGCACAAGCTGCCAGGGGAAGCTGTTTTGCGATAACTGGAGTAAACAGACCATTGACATGAAACATAGTCTGCGGCCATGAATAGGCTGGATACAGTTCCTACTGGGATAGAACAGCAAACCAAGAAAGGAGCAATTATGCAATGAAGGAGCCTGGGCCTGGGGGAGTCAATCAACAGCCTTTAAATTCAGCCAAATATTCCACTCAGTGAGGAGGAACCCTTGATTGGAAATGGGGATTTAGGGCAATGTGCATCGGATCCCATACACTTGGGCTCCCTAGAAAAGATGCACTATGCGAACATCTGACAGGGAGGCTACTAAAAATAGAAACTAGGTAATCCAGAATGGTGTATATTTGTTAACTTATACTGTTCTAACTCTCTGATGGAGATTTTATTTGTATTTTTCAGGATATAGCGAGTGAGCTACCACCCGACAGCAGGCCAAAAGATGAGACCATGGCAAGAGATGAGCCACCACAGTCATATTGTGGAGGATTCATATGAAACCCTGCAGAGAAGGACGGGATGAACAAGAGACCCATAGCCACAACCATTCATCCAACTCTGGATAAGTCAAATGTATTTGTGTTTTTCAGGATGCAACGAGAGAGCTGTGGCCCATCTAACCCTACCAACCAACCATAGGCCGATGGCTGAGATCCTGGCAAGAGAGGGGCCACCATAGTCATATCCTGGAGGATTCATAGGGAACCCAGCAGACAATGACAGATGAACACGGGACCTATAACCACAGTCATTCAATCAACACAGGATAGGCCATTGAGACAGAAACCAAGGATTTTCGACACAAGGACCCCTAAGCTCGCAAGATTAAAGCAGCCTTATTACTCATCCACCACAACTCAGGGAACTGAGTGGAAGAGGGGGCGGAAAGATTGTGAGAGTCGTGGTGGGGGAGACTGTCCAGAGGCATGGTACCCCTCTGTAACAACATTCTTGGGCCAGTAGAACCGGGCTGAGTACTAGGATATCCAGGATCCCTTGCCACAAGGACTAATACAGACAGCCCACGGAGGAGGATATACAACTGATCAGGGATGGGGAGGGGGTGAATTGGGGAATTCCGGATAAAAACACATTGTTTGCCCACTAAATAATGTAACTCATTATGGACAATAAATATATATTTTAAAAATAATAATAATAATATCCTTAGTACCTTCTAAAAATATCATTCTATATATTCCTTCAATAAGTTCCACTGAAATTCCTTTTCATTAAACAGCATAACATACCTAGCATTCACAATTTCCTCTTATCCCCATTATATAGAATCACTGTTGAGATATGAATTAAAAAGGAAGTAACCATAGAAGGGAGAATAAAAGTTGATATCAGATATTTTCTTATGAAAAGCTCGAAATTCTAAGCAAGCTTAATAATCAAACTAGTTTTATATATCCTTTTTCCTTAACTCATGGGTTGATTACTTCAGCTAGGACTAGAATTAGAAGTCACTGAGCCAAAACTATAAATGGACTGATCTAGTTCAGTGGTAGCCGTGGTCAGTTTACATGGTCTCAGAAGCAGAAGAACAGTTGCACTCTGTTTATAAAAACTTTGGTTAGAGAATCATTTAGTACTTAAAGCTGACTTGGGGTAGTCATTCCTCTAAAACTTGTTATGACTAATCGTTTTGCAGAAAACCCAAAGCAATTACTATATTTACCAAAACTTAGGTGTAGATCCTTTCCTTTCTAAGAGTGCCAAATGAGTATTACCATTGAAAAGTATCTCTAACCATTGAACAACCTGGTTTTTAACACACTTATTAGAAAGACTTTTTTAGGGATTTTTTTTCTTTTGGAAGCAAGCAGAAGAAATGTGTCTCTAACCATTGAGCAATAGATGAGAAAGGAATCCTTATGTCCTTCTCTTTGACTCAGTTTACCTATATAATCATGGACTTCAGCAATACAAAGAAGATATAACTCTCCTTGTATATTTATTTCCTTTACATTCGTCACAAACCAGTTGGCCATACGGGCTTATGAAGAAGTATTGGAAAATATGTCTGTTTCTTGGATTTGGCAATAGGAGGAGCTCTGTCCTAAAGCCAAAAGCCAGTGGAGCACAAAAGTGTATGTTCTTTCTATTGTTAAGTTCACGCGTCCTAGAATCTGTAATTGGCTTCATAGGAAAATTAGCATCCAACACATATTTGTCTAGACACTTAGTTTCTTATTATTTATAGAATTTAGAGAAATCATACCAATCTGACTTAACCTTTATCTACTAGTAGAAAATATATATTCTGGTATTAAAACAACTAGGCAGTTCTTGTATGTAATACCTCTATGAATATAATTTTAAGAAAACTGATATAATACTTATTAGCACATATTTATTGGTTTTATAATCTATGGATATCTCCTGCTAATAATTTTATGTTGCACATTTTGAAACAGTATAGGCAAAACATAATTATCTCTGAGACAAGCTACATTTACATTATATTTCAGAATGTTACCTTTGAAAACATATGACAATTCACCTATTGGTAGAATTTTCAAAACTGTTCAGTGTTAACCAGGGAAAACATAAGTCTGTACCATAGCTAAAATCCAAACATGGTAGAATCAGGAAAATGCCTTTGAACAACCCAGAAGGAAATTTTTATTAGTTGATTAAGCATTTTGTTATCCTCCTGCCTCAGCTCTGTGAAAATACCACATGTATTACAAGGCTTAATTTGCTCTGAACAAGTGGTTCCATAGAAAGGCTTCACAATTGATTAGAAATTACATTATCTGAGCATGCCTGAAGTCAGAGAACGCCATTGTCACTCTGCAGTTTGAGTGGCTTCAGTGAGTGGGGAGAGGATTTAGCCACACCTTATGGAGGTATGCAGGCACACCTTTTGCTGTTAGGTTGGAAGAGAAAATTATTTTATTAGCCTGTATTTTAGAATCATTCCAGTAAAAAAAGCAAAGATAGTTTCTGACCCTTTTGAAATAAAAAAATCCATTAGCACCCTTGGCTCCATGGCAAATCTTTTGTTCTCAGCCACTAAGGCCAAAAAAGCTGCCTGGGGGAGTTTGAGTCTACCCAGCTGACAGCCTCTGGAGTGAAGACACCCCTGGGGGTCCTCAAACCAGTTTGGTTGCTCTTAGGCTGTCTTTTCCCTCAGCCACTGGGGCTGAATTTGCATTCCAGAGAAGGGAGAAAAACTAAGAACTATAAATTACGGCTCCACTGTTTTTTAATTAAGAAGCCCAGGGTCAGCCTAAAGCCTGTGTTATTTAGGAAGTATTAATCCACAGTGCTTGCACAGGCTTTATTCCAGGTTAAATTTCTGTCTTATTCCTGCCAGTGAATGCACAGATGTCCCAGGTTACTCTGCCTGCAACGAGACATTTTTGTCCTCAGTGTCCTATCTAGGGGCTGCCTGGGGCAGACCACATGGTCCCCTGAAGGCTGCTGAACAAGGCTGCAGCATTCCACACCCTTTGCTTCAGGGATTTCCTGCTCAAGGAAAGATCAGCCTGGTTTTATCCAGCAAGGCATCAGAAAGGAAACATTTTTTCTCTTCAAGTTTAAAATTAGAATAAATGTGGAAATCAAAAATGATTTAGATCTCGGTGGAAAACCTCCATTATTATTCGCGTTGCTGATAATTATTATTTGTAAGCAAGACCCGTAGAGAGAGTTTTGGAATACTCCCTCCCTCCTCCTCCTATTCCGAGTTCTTGTCCTCTAATGCCAAAGAATTACACACAGGGACAGAATTAAATTTTAATTGCACATTTATTCTAATTTAGTAAATTAGGAAAAGGGGAGTTGGATGAGGAAATTTCCCAGTCATCATGTGGGAAGTTACAGAGTTCTCCAGCTACCAGGGTGGGGAGAATACGTGTCAGAGAGTTAACAAAACTTATAGTATTTAGTTAAATAAACAGCCCAAGAAAAGATAACAGAAAGTTCCCATTATTTGAAGGAGAGGTTCATGAGGGAAAAAGTCTGGAGCATGCCCCCCCACCCCAGCCATTAGCTGGGGCAGGGGAAGGCCTTATCTTCTTAAGGCCTGGAAAATCAGAGATCCTTCTGCAGCCTGGCCATGTGGCTAACAAGGGCTGGCTTCCTCTAGGGAAGCTAGTTTTAAGTCCTCCCCAGGTGAGTCAGAGAGACAGTTGATTGGTTCATATCTGACCAATCAGTTTTAGCACCTAGGTTGTAGCTCTAACTAGACACCTCCCATTGAAGGGGAGGGACTGGAAGGGAAGGGGTGATCCCTGCAGTCACCTGACTATCACAAAACTGTGCCTGGTTTGGAGATTCATCTCAGCAGCGTGTGACTGACTATGACACACACCAACTACCTTGGCTTGGAAAAGCTCTTATCAGTCAGCCTGTATAGAGATTCTGGAAAGTCTGTTTCTCATGGTACATGCATAAGCTAACAACTAAAGTTTTTTTTTTTTTTAATAGCATCTTTTTTTTATTGTCCATAATGAGTTACATTATTTAATGGGCAAATGATGACTTGTTATCCCCAGTTCCCCAATGCTCCTCTTCCCTATCTCTAATCAGCTGGATATCCTCCTCCGTGGGCCATCTGGATCAGTCCTTGGGGCAGGGAATCATGGATAGCCTAGTATTCAGCATGATTCTCCTGGCACTAGTATGTTGTTACTCAGAGGCATCATGCCTCTTGATATTCTCCCCCACTACGGCTTTCACAATCTTTCTGTTCCCTCTTCCACTCTGTTCCCTGAGTTGTGGTGGGTGAGTATTAAGGCTGCTTTAATGTTGAGAATTTGGGGGTCTTTGTGTCCAAAATCACTGGTTTCTGTCTCTCTGGGTTATTCTGTGTTGATTCAATGGCTGTGGCTGTGTGTCCCTTGTTCATCCCATCTTTCTCTGAGGGGTTCCATATGGATCCTCTACAGTATGACTGTGGTGGCTCGTCTTTTTCCAGTATCTCAGCTATCAGCCTATGGTTGGTTGGTATGGTTAGATGGGCCATAGCTCTCTCGCTATATTCTGAAAAACACAAACACAATCTACATCAGAGAGTGAGATCAGTATAGGTTAACGGGTATACCCAATTCTGGATTACCTAGATTCTATTTTTAGTAGCCTCTCTGTCAATCGTTCCCCTAGTGCATCTTTTCTTGGGAGCACAAGAGTCTGGGATCCGGTGCATATCGCCCTAAATCCCCAGTTCCAGTTAAGAGTTCCTTCTCACTAAGTGGAATATTTGGCTGAATTGAAAAGCTGCTGATTGTCTCCCCCAGGCCTATGCTCCTCCATTGCACAAGTGCTCCTTTTTTGATTTGCTATTCTCTCCCAGTTGGAGGTGTGTTCAGTCTATTCACAGCAGCAGACTGTGTTTCATGACAGTGGTCTCTGTTTACTCCAGCTGTCATTGATCTGCTTCCCTTGGCAGCTTATGCAATGCCTTCTAGCACTACACTAACTACCATCTGGGGGCTGGTTACCATTCCGGACCTCGATGGGTCTCTTGATGCTGACCAATGGCATTCTGTGGTTTCTTCAACAACAGGGTTTTGCCTCAGGCCTGGGGAGGGCGTTCAAGAGCTTTGACAGAATTCTGTCTTGTTTTTGGAACCTCATGGGTCACTTTGGTCAACAGCTAAGTGAGGGAAGGTCTTGGTCTACTGTCGTGGTCCTAAGCATCCTGGGTGCTAGTATGAAATTGGGGTAAGTGTGAATCCCAGGACTTGTTGGGAATAACCAACTCCTGAGCACTTTCTGTAGCCAAGGGGAGCTGAAATCATTCTCAAAGTGGTACAGACTACAGACCATGTCTACTGTGTATCCTGAAGCCTGGAGCTTGTGTTCAGCTTGTTGCTTGGGTGGATCTAGAGGTTTAGTTTGTGGCACTGACTTGGGATTTGGGGAATAGTTGCTTGCTTATTTCTGAGTCTTACTGTGACTGACACATTGTTGAGGTTCAAGGCCAAGTCTTATGTTAATTTTTGTCTCTTTCCTTCAAGCACATGCTACTTCCTTCTCCAGGATGTGCTATTTGGTGTTGACAGAATGATGATACAGGTAATATAAAAGTCTTTATTGTCCTCTTCACTATATCTTATTTCCATAATATACCCATGCTTTTATTGTCCTCTTCACTATATCTTATTTCCATAATATACCCAAGCATTAGGATCACTCATCTGGTTCCTTGATACTTATAAATATGTTTTAATGTGTGTAGAGTTATCCAAATTTATGTTTCTGTAGGGAAACAACCTCTGGAAAGCCCTATTTAATCATTTTATCTGCATTTCAGTCATAAATTAATCTGATAAAATTATGTTAATAGTTCAAGGAAAAACACATGGGATTATCTTGTTAGATACCAGAAGGATCCTCAATAAAAATTCTACATTTAATCTGAAAACAGCATCAAAATACTGTAGGAAAATACTTCATTTAAATGAAAACAGTATATTGATATCAGTCAATGTTATAACCAGAGATGATACAAAGAAGTATCCTTATTAATGTCAAGAACAAGACATGATTGCTTATCAACACTGTTGCCAACATCATTATGAAAATCTTACACAATATAATGAAACAAGAAAACCAACTAAATGGCAAGTTTATTTACAAGGAGATAGAAAAATAACCATTTAAATTTATATGACTGATATTTGAAGCACTAGGAAAATTAAAAATACCTGTTAAAATTATGCATAACAAGAAAAAAACAGTGAATACATAAAAAGATAGGTTAAAATCTAATTACAGTGAAAATAATTTAGGAACAACAGAGCCTGAAGGAAAAAAGTGAAGAAACATTTTAACAAAACTATAAAGACCACTTGATATGTTTATGATACAAATTATATGTAAAAGTGAAACCACGGTACATTATTCTTCTAAGTGCCATGCATAGGAACATCAGAAAAGGATAAAGTATTAAATTTGACTACATAAATATTTTAAATTGCTATATTTCTAAACACACTAGAATCAAAAATTCTAAGCCTCAGGAACATGTTTTAACATGTTTATAATTATTTAATATACTTCACATATAATCAAGTTTTACAAGCCAATGAAAGGAAATCTAATAAGAAAATGGGTAAGCAGAGCTGCAGAGATGGCTTAGCAGTTGATGTGTTTGCCTGCAAAGCAGAAGGTCCGGAGTTTAATTCCACAGTACCCACATAAATCCAGATGTCCCAGGAGTTGTATGTGTCTGGAGTTCTTTGCAGTGTCAGGAGGCTCTGGTGTGCCCATTCTCTCTCTGTGTCTGTCCCTTTCCATTTCTCATTCTCTCTGAAATAAACAAATAATAAATAAAATATCAAAGAAATTAAAAAATTCATAATTTCCTACTCCATGGACTGGTCCAGTATAGTATGCACAACAATTAGGATACACAGTGGATTGGGGACAAGGAGGTGAGAAATGGGGGTACCATCATGAGATTTGCTCATATAATGTATCTATATATAATTAACATATTAATTTTAAAAAATTAAAAAGGAAAATGGGTAAGGAGTATTAACAAGTGATCCACAAAGAAGACAACAAATGCATATGACTACCAATTTATCTAAGAAGTTCTTCCTTACTTGAAACAGGTTTTAAAAATAGCAAAACTTAATGCTGACATGGTGGGTGACAGATTCAAGCAAACTTCGTGAAAAACAATTTGACTTGGTATATAAAAGTGTGAAAAAACATTTCTAGGCCTTATATGTACAATTACATTCCTAATAATCAATTCCAAGGAAATAGTACCATAAACATATAGGCATATTAATCATAGCAGCATTGGTAATTGTCATATTTGGAACCAACCTAAAGTGTGCAATAGCAAGTGATTAGCTAGGTAAATTATTCTATATATGTAAACTAAACTATAATACATTCGATAAAATAATACAGAGCTTATATTCATAGACCTGTATGTTCTTAAACTGAGAGAAGCAATTTATTGAATATTATTTTAATTATCTGTTGTTGCTGTGTAAAAAAATACAGTGAAACATAGGAGCTAAACCACCAGTATTTATTGTACCATATAGATTGTGAAGGTAAGGAATCTAGGATGTGCTTAGCTGGCTTTTTCTTGCTTAGAGTTCCTCACATGTTTGCAGATAGCATGTTAGATAGAGCTGGAGTCAGATCAGTGCTTATAGGGATTGAAGAATCCACTTCGAAGCTCATTTATGTAATAGTTGACAGACCTGAGATCCTCTTTGGCTGGTGGCTAGAAGACGACTTTCCTTGCTGTATTAACTAAGTAATAGGATGTGTGTACTCATGACATGGCTTCTAGATTCTCTCACAGTGAATAATTCACAGGAGTATAGAAAGCAAGACAAAAAAAAAGAGACACAGTTTTCTGTAATTTTATTTTATAAGGATTATGTCATCAATTTTGCAATATATTTGTCACACAGACCATGTTAGAACAAAGGAGGGAATAATATAAATGCATCTTCTTGGATGCTGGTTACTGCAAGTGTATATGGTATGATTTATTTCATAAAATACAAAGAAAAGACATTAAAGTATCAGGAATGTTTCTCTGTGAGATTATGGATGTTTTAAGCCTCTATCTCTTAAAATCTATTTTTTTACTTTTTCATAATAAACATAGATATAGACATTTGATGATATCATTAACTAATTAGTACTTTTTATTAAGAAAAATAATAAATGAAATTTTGGGAGATAAATACTATATAGTATATATATATATATATATATATATATATATATATATATATATATATATATATATTATATATAGAGAAAGAGAAATATATACATATATATATGCGCTATTCTTTCAGCAAGTTTCCTGCTCAAGGAAAATAGGAGATAAAACATTAGTTTTTTAAGAATAGATACTGGTTAATAATGTGTTTTTCTTTTTTAATGAGGAAATCTGTTCATAGATGAAATGGATAGATCTCCTGGAGAGGTCAAAGTTGAAGGCACAGAAAAGAAAGGGTACTATTGATGGAGTGCTGTTGGATAGGAGGAAAATTCCATTGACTTGATGTACCTGATGCAAGTGAGCAGTACTGAAATTTTACATAAGAAAAGGTGTTGACCTATGGGGTAATAAATAATGTGTAAGTCTTGGACTGGACATACTAGTTTTGGTCAAGAAGAACAGTTGGATGTAAATTGGAGAAAATGGCACTTACTTATCAAATATGAGTAGAAGAAATGATAAGAATCCTTGTTATAAATGTTACCAATATAGGGGCAGAAAAGTTGTCAAGGTTCACATACCAATCTTTCCCCCTTCCGATAAAGGCAGCAAGATATTCAAATTGTGGTTGAGGGTAATAGGCCTGAAGAGAGTTGTGAAAATGTAAAGCATCCATTGTTGGAATAAAGAAGAGTATCAACTAAAATTTTGCAGAGAAATATTAAGAACCCATTTAATAATAGTTTTGGTCTTTCATGCCATCATTAAACTCAACAGCAATACCAACTTAATGTTAAATAATGCCCATCTGTTGATCATTGAAATTCTCACTGCCTTGCATGTTACTAACAAGTCTCTAGGGTGGCTTTGAATATCTTAAAAATTCTAAGAGTTAATTTAGTATGCTTTTATAGCATTACAGCTTGATAAATTTTAGCTTTTCTTGAGTTATTTTTATAGAAAATTCATGATGTTGGTTACTACAGCTTTAGGATAGCAGTTATCTGTCTCAATTTGGGAGTAAATACAAAGCAAAATTTCATTTGTGATTTTGCAAGTGATCATTACTACTGAATCTATGAAAAGTGTGGTGCCTTGAATTTGAGGCTACGGACACTCATAGTCTCAAATCTTTTTGATAAATCATCTACTTAGTCCCCAACTGGTGGAACCTTTGGGAGATGCAGCCTTGCTGTAGGTGGTATGTCAAGGGTGGGTGGGCTTTGGGATGTTAATAGTCCAGCCCAGTGGATATTCAGTCCTAATTAGCTCACTCAGACTGCATCCTTCATGGTACTGTGACACAATGTGACACACCAGCTGTTTGCTTTCCTGTGCATTACCTCCCTTAATGAAGCTCCCTTCCAAATAAACCCATTCTTTCTACAAGCTGCTTCTGGTCAGGTGTTTTGTCCCAGTAATAAAAAGCTAACTGCTACAAAAAGATATTTGCCATAGGCAACAAAAATTATTTTTAGGTACAAAAGACTTCAGAGGTTAAGGATTTTCATCTAGGTATACAAAACTTAAGGATTTTTAAGCACATGGAAAATCATTAAATATTTTTATATCTTTATTATCCTTAATTAGATATATTTTATGGGCAAATCTTATGATGGCACTCCCATTTTCCTCTTCCCTGTCCTCAACCCACTGAGGGACCTCCTCCATGGGCATACTGGATCAGTCAGTCCACGGGTTGGGGTTCATGTCCTGTGGCTTATTGGTGGAGTTGGATTGACCACAGCTTTCACCAGGGAAATGCAAATCAAAACAACAAAACAAGGGACCCAGCTATCCCTCTACTAGACATCTACCCTCAAGATTTCATGCCATAGCACAAGGACATTTGCTCAACCATGTTTATTGCAGCTCAGTTCATAATAATTAAGAATTGGAATCAACTCAAATGCCCATCTCTGGACGATGCCTTCTGAAAAATAAAAACAAAATCTCCATCAGAGAGTGAGACCAGTACATGTTGAATGTGATACCCATTGCTAATTTGGCAAGATTCAATAGGGAGTAGACTCTCAGCAGTTCTCTGGTAGTGGGAATTTCCCCTTGGAGCCCAGGTATTTGGTCCCAGTAGGATTATAGCCTGGATCCCAGTTTCAGTTAAGGGTTCTTTGTCACCGAGGGATATCTTGGCTAATTTGAAAACCGTTGAATAACCCCCCCCCAGGTTTTTGTGCAAAACCTAAAACTTCTTGACCCACTGATCTCTCCCATAGTGTATTCAGCATTCTTGTGACACCTGTCTGAATTTTATATCAGAAGTCTCTGCTTACTCCAAATATCATTGACAAATTTCACCTGGCAGCTCATGTAATGCCTTCTGGCACTACACATGTTACCATCTAGGAGCTGGTTGCCATTCTGGATCTAACAGGGTCTCTTGGTGTTGTGTGATGACTTTCTGCTGTTTCTTCAGCAATGGGATCTTACCTTTGGCCTGGGGCAGGTATTCAAGAGCTTTGACAGAAGCCTTTCTCATTTTGGGGACTTCTTGGGTCTCTTTGATAAACAATTCAGTGTGGGAATGAATCAATAACTGGGTCAGGGAGTTGCAGGTCTGATCAGTTTTTCATGTGGTAAGGCTTCCTCTCATTCTATTCATGGCCTTTCTTAACAGGCAATGCCCACATCTTCCTCAAGTGTTTACTGTATCAAAGTAAGGATTTAATGGTTTCAATTCATTATTGGCTTAGCTTATTGGATAGGACCCCTCCCTCCCTTTTCCCCCATTCCTTCCATCCCCTTTTAGAGTCTCTCATTTCATCTATTATGTTTGCTTAGAGTTTAGGCTTAACCTGGTTAGGAATCACATATGAGAGATAACATGCTGCATTTGACTTTCTGTTCTTCTGTGAGTTGGCTAATTATGATCTGCTCCAAGTACATCCACTTTTTAAAAATATCATTATGTCATTTTCCTTTCAGCTGAGTAGAATTCCATTCTATAAATGTACCACAGCTTTGATATCCATTAGTACAGAGATGGGCATTTTGGTTGATTCCAATTCTTAGCTATTATGAACTGAGCTGCAATAAACATGGTTGAACAAATGTCCCTGTGCTGAGGCATGAAATCTTGAGGGTAGATGTCTAGTAGAGGGATAGCTGGGTCCCTTGTTAGCTCTACATCCATTTTATTCAGAAGTCAGCACACTGCTTTCCATAGTGGTTGAACTAGTTTGCAATCTTACCAGCAATGAATGAGGGTTCTTTTTTCCCCTGCAACCTTGCCAGCATCTATTGTTGTTGGATTTTCTTTTAATGATTGCCATTCTGACTGGAATTAGGTGAAATCTCATTGTTGTTTTGATTTGCATTTCCCTGATGATTAATGATGATGAGAACTTTCTTAAATGAAAATTGGCCATATGTGCTTCCTCCTCTGTGAATTCTCTGTTGAGATCAATGCCCCATTTTGTGAGTGGAATGTTTGATTTATTATTAATTTTTTTTAGTTCTTTGTAAGTTCTAGATATTAGACCTCTGTCTGTGTTATAGCTGGCAAAAATTATCTCCCATTGATGGTGGTCTATTGGCTCTGAGTATAGTATGTTTCTACAGAAGCTTTAAAGCTTGATAAGATCCCATTGGTTAAGTGACTATTGTACTTCCTGGGCTACTGGAGGTATGCTCAGGAAGTTTTTCCCTACCCCTCTCTCATGGATAGTTCCTCCTATTTTTTCTTCCAGGGTTTTCAGGGTTTCAGTTCTTATGTTGAAGTCTCTGAACCATTTGGAGTTTGATTTTTGGGCAATGTGAGAAAAGTGGGACTATTTTCATTTTTTACACATATTTATCCAATTTGTCCAGCATCATTTGTTGAAGATAATATCTTTATGCCAATGCACATTGTTGGCATCTTTGTCAAAGATGCTATAAGTTTAAGTAACTATAGTTACTTAAACTAAGACCAGGGTCTTAAATTCTGTTCCATTGGTCTATTTGTCTGTTTTCATGCCAGTACCATGTTGTTTTTGCCACTATGGCTTTGTAGTATGTCTTTAGATCAGGAGTGGTGATAGCACCTGAGGAAGTTTTTTTTTTTTTTTTTTTTTTTTTTCCTAAGGATACATCTGTCTATCTGAGGCCTTTTGCATTCCAAATAAATTTTGAGATTATTTTTCTATCTGTATAGAATGAAGCTGATATTTTTAACGGCATTGCATTTTATGCATATATTGCTTTTGGAAGGATTGCCATTTTTATTATATTAATTCTACCTCCCTAGGAGCATGGAATATCTTTTCATCTTTTCACATCTTCTTGAGCATTTTAAGGTTTTCATTATACTAGTCTTTCACATCCTTAGTTAGTGATATTCCAAGGTATTTGAGTTTTTTTTTTTTTGGCTATTGAAAATGGTCCAGACTCTCTGATTTCTTTTCTGTATGCATATAATCTGCATACAGGAAGGCTACTGATATTTGTATGGTAATTTTATATCCATCCACTTTCCTGAAGGAATTTATCACTCTCAGGATTTTATTGATACTATTCTTTGGGTCTTTTATGTATAAGATCATATCATATGCTAAATGGGATAATTAGACTTCTTCTTTCCAATTTGAATCCCCTTTATGCCTTTTGCTTATCTTATTTCTTGGGCTAGAACTTCAAGCACTATGTTGAAGAGCAGTGGTGAGAGTGGACACCCCTGTCTTGATCCTGATTCAAGTGGGAACTCTTTGAATCTTTCACCATTGAGTATGATATGGGCTTTAGGGGTTTTGTATATTGACTTTATTATTTTGAGGTATAAGCCATCTATGCCAAGCCTCTCCAGCATTTTGATCATGAAGTGGTGTTGAATTTTGTCAAAGGCCTTCTCTGCATTGATTGGGATAACCATGTGGTTTTTGTGGTTGAGTCTATTAATGTGGTGGTTTATGTTGAGCCATCCCTATATCTCTGGGATGAAGCCTACTAGATCTAAATGGCTAATATTTTTGTTGTGCTGTATCCAGTTTGCATGGATTTTGTTCATCAGGGATATGGGTCTGTAATTTTCCTTTCTTGCAGCATCTTTATCTGGTTTGGAGATTAGTGTAATGCTAGCTTCATAGAAGGAGTTTGGGAGCATTCACCCTCTCCCTATAACATGAAACAGCTTCAGTAGGAGTGGTTTAAGTTCTATGATGAAGGTTTGGTTGAATTCAGCTGTGAACCCATCAGGTCCTGGACTTTTCCTTCTGGGGAAGTTTTTGATTGCATTTTCAATCTCCATGTATGTTATAGGTTGTGGGACCCTGCTAAGAGGCATGGAGGATATATGGTTAAATGAAGTTGAGATAGGCTTAAACCCCATTTAAGTCTCTGAATTGGTTAGTTTCTCCAAGACCTGGAAGGTGCTTTTGATCCTAAAACTTCTGGGCCCCCTGGCAAGCCACAGTGTTCTTACCCCAGCTGTGCTGGACAATAAGGTGACAGTTTCTCCACAGCTGCCACCATCAAATGCAGATCTAGAATCACATACTTCCTGCCACTCAGGGCTGAGTAAGCCCCTCAACTTATCTATGCACAGTAGGCATTCACATGTTACCGGCCCCTGCCTATCCACTTATGAGATGTCCACAGACCACCCTTCCCCAATCAGTCCCCTTGCTGATGCCCCTGCCTCTGATTTCCCCTGGCTTCTCTTCTATATATATGACCTCTCCACATACAATAAATGATATGCTTGCTGCAGCTGTATCCCAAGAGTCATTTCTCTCATCAGCTCATGTCCTGCCCACCCAGCTCCATGGATGAACAGGGAGTTGATGCACGTGGCTATTCCCTAGCTAAGCCATGGACCCCACAGCATCCATGGAACCAGCAGCTGTGGACCCGCACAGTGTCTGCAGAAACACAGCCACCAGCGGCTAATGCTCAGCCGTCAGCACAGCCATGGACCCGCACAGCGTAGGTGGAACCACAGCATGAGAAAAAAACAATAGGTTTATTTAGGAGCTCTATCTGCTCTGGGTTAGGCTTAGGTAGATGGTAGGTGTCCAGGAATTAATCCATTTCTTCCAGGTTCTCCAATTTTGTGATTAGAGGTTTTGGAAGTATGACCCGATGATTCTTCTAGTTTCATTGGGGTCTGTTGTGACCTCACCCTTTTCATTTCTTATTTTGTTGATTTGGGTCTTCTATTCATTTAATTAGATTGGCCAAGGGTTTGTCAATCTTGTTTATTTTTTCAAATCTTTTGTTTTATCTGTTTTTTCAAAATCATTTTCTTCTTTTCTACTTCACTAATCTCAGCTCTGATCTTAATTTTTTTTTTTGCCTTGAACTCCTAGGGTTGGATTGTTGAAATTTTTCCAGTGCCTTTAGGTGTGTAGTTAGGTGATTGATAAGAGATCTCTCTGTCTTTGTTATAAAGGAATTTAGCATTGTGAGTTTACCCTTCAGGAGTGTCTTCATTTTGTCCCATAGGTTTTGCTATGTTTTGTTTTCATTATCATTCACTTAAAGGAAATTTTCAATTTCCTTTTTGATTTCTTGAACAACCCATTCATTGTTTAATAGCATATTATTTAGTCACCAGTATAGTTGGTGTACTTTCTGCTACTCCTCATATTATTAGTTTCTAACTTTAACTCATTGTGGTTTGATATGATGCAGGGGGCTACGTCAAACATTTGTTGAGGCATGTTTTATTTCCTAATATGTGGTCTATTTTGGAGAAGGTTCCATGGGCTTCTGAGAAGAATACATATTCTGTGGCCTTGGTATGTAATATTCTATAAATGTCTGTTAGGCATAGTTGATCTATGGTGTTATTCAGCTCCATTATTTCCCTGCTGACCTTCTGTATGTATGGACTGTCTAGAGATAATAGCAGTGTATTAAAGTCTCCTAAAATGATGGAATTAGGCTCTATTTATGTTTTGTTTCTGAGTAAGTTTTGCTTTATGATATGTGGTGCACCTGTATTTGGTGCATGCATATTTATGATAGTGAGATTCTCTTTTTTGATAGTTCCCTTGTTGAGTAAGAAGTGACCTTCAGTGTCATTTTAAATTAACTTTTGTTTAAAGTCTATTTTGTCGGATATTAATATAGCCACACCAACTTGCTTTTTATTTCCATTTGCTTAGAAATCCATTTTGCATCTTTTCACCCTAAGGATATTTCTGTCTTTATTGGTAAGGTGCATTTCTTGAAAACAGAAAATGGTAAGGTCCATTTTTCTAATTCACCCTGCTAATGTATGCCTTTTTATAGGAGAGTTAAATCCATTTATATTCTTAGTTAAAACTCTGAGGGCTTAAAGTCCTGCCATGTAGTAGGGTATATAAGGGTTGATGCATCATGTGTTATTGTTAGCCCTATAATTTTGATTACCTTGATCTTTCCCTATTAGAATCATGAGGTGGGTTGCTTGTCTCTTCTGTGTGGGATATCTCCAATACTATTCTCTGTAAGTTTGGCTTTGTGTTCATATAATCATGGAGCTGGGTTTTTTTTTTCATGTAACACTTTCATTTCTCCATCTATTATGTAGTCTAGATTGGAATCCATTCTTCTTTAGGTCTAGATCATTGTTCCATGTCCTTCTGGTCTTCCTGGTTTCTATTGAGAAGTCTGAGCTAAGTTTGATGGGTTTGCCTTTATAAGTGATTCATTGTTTCTCTCTTTCTGCCTTAAGCACTCTCTCTTTACTTTCTATGTTTAGCATTTTAGCCAAGATATGTTGTGGAGAGTTCCTTCTTTGGTCTTGTCTGTTTGGAGTTCTGTGGGCTCCTATCTGGACCAGCTTTTCTATTATGAGATAAGGAAAAATTTCTTGTATAATTTTGTTGAAAATATTTTATATGCCTTTGGCCTGGGTTTCTTCTCCCTCTGGGATGCCCATGATCCTGAGGTTTGTCCTTTTTATGGTATCCCACAGATCCCTCACATTTTGTTCACGTGATTTTTTAAAATTTCTTAAAGCCTATGGAATCATTTTCTTCTGGCTTGTCCTCAAGTTCTGAGAATCTGACCTCTAGGTTATCAACACTGGGGTTGAGGGATTCAAAGGAGGCTTTTAAAAATTATCTTTGATTTTTGGTTTCTATTACATTTTTGTTCATGTTCTCCATTTCTCTGTTGAGTTCCAATTTCCTATCTACTTTTATTTTTGGTATTATTATTAGTGTCTCCTAGAATTCTTTCTTGAGTTTGGTTAAGTCCTCATCAAACTTATTCATTTGATTGTCTAGCTCCTCTCATAGTTGGTTCACCTTCATTTCGCTTAATGTGTTTTTGACATTGGTTAATTTTTTCTCCATTAAGTTCAGTCTTACATCTATGTTTGCATTTCTGAGTTTCATCTCATTTACATCTTTTTTGACAGCTTCCATTTCAGCAATCATCCTGGTCATGATCTCATTGCAGTTATGACCAGGAGTTAATTTATTCTCATTTTGGGATTGTGGTTTTGTTATCTCCCCTGCAGTCTCATTGGCCTCCTCCATTGTGGGACTAGGAATCCTAGGTTGGGGAGTCTCAGCTTGCACTGCAGTGATTTTTTTTTTTACTTTGGTTTCTAGCCATTTCAGGATAAGGGTCTAATTTTCTTGTTGTGGGGCCACTATGAGATTTGGTTGGGTATGTGTGGTATGTTCTGTTCTATGTACTAGTTGTGTTTGGGATAGTGTTGTAACCACAGATGTGTTAGTTTCGGAGGTTGTGGGTGTGCCAGCAGTTCTGGACTAGTATTTGGTATACAATGTAGTGTGGGGTCAGAGATCTTCCCTGACTGTATTCACCACTGTGTCTTAATACTTGGGTTCAGGGGTACTCAGAGCTGACCTAATTGTACCTCTTCCCCCTCTGTATCCCAGATGGGAAGGTATAGAGATCTCCCTTTTACCCCTCTGGCATGTAACTGCTAGAAAACTTTTGCTCTCTAGTTGTTATTGGATGGAGGCCCTCTGGGAGGTGCTATTTGGCATGTTCTGTCTGGAACAATATTTCATCAATGAATTTAGCCTCAACAAGTATCTCTCCTGTCTGAGGTGGTCCATCCCCAGGCGAGTTCTATCATTTGCCACAATGGAACTCCCTTCACCTCAATGCTCAAACTGTGAGCTGCCTCTTTGACCTCCTCCTGACCTGGGGAACTAAAGGTGCTCTTCACATATGTGATCCTTGGAGCTTCTGACCCAAACAGACTTGGGGCACTAAACCCTCTTCACCAGACTGGATCACCCTGAACCTGAATGCTCAGTCTGTTTGTTACTACACAGGCCTCTTCCCTACAAGGGGAACTGCAGGTTCTATTCCTGTTTTTTTGTTCCATTTAGCTCCAGATCCTAACAGGCCAGTGCTCCTCTCCAGCCTGTAATTCTCAGGGCCAAGAACCACCCTTCCTCTCTAGGAGATAGTGCCCATAGGGAACACCCCCCCCACTCTACTGACCAGCTCTGTCCCTCCCACACACAGCTTGTCTCACTGACTTTCTTAGATGTATATAGACCTGGGTAAAGTTGTCTGAGTCACTCTTGCTTTTTCTCCTTTTTCCTGTAGCTCAGTGGGCAGGGCAGCAGCCTTTGCTCTCAAGCTCTGCATCTCTGTGTAGGCCTGTAATGTCTCTGGTGAGAGTTCCTGCTCTGGACTAGACTGCAGAAGCTGTATCAGCTGGCAGGAAGCCAGGGGAGAAAGCTGTGGGGCTTTAGAGAGGGTATCCAAAGGCTTTAGGGATGGGTAGAAGGGAGAGCTTTTGGCCTAGGGTCCTGTGTGGGAGGAGAGCCACAGGCCCCAGGAGATTGTGACAGACGAGAGGCTGCTGGTTCTGATTGGAGTGGTCTGTCTGGGCATAAGAACAGATGGCTGGCTGGTTGGATGGTGATCAGAGGGAGAGAGAAGCATCTATCTATCTATCTATCTATCTATCTATATATATATATATAATATTCTACATTCCAATCTCTCTGTAAAACTTATGAGCTGATAACCTCAGTCACACTGAATGGTTGTATATAACAGGTACATATCTATCAAGCCAGTATAATATCCCAACCATCAATTGAGTGGTTTGTCAGATATAGTTGAACTTATTATTGCAATTCTATAATCCAATTTTAGTGTTGTGACAACCAATGTGAAATGACTATAGAAATAAAATTATTGTTTTTTTGAAAACCCAGTTGAATGAACAATGTAAGAATGAATCAAATAAGGACTTAACTAAAATACAGAAGAGATGAATGAAAGAACATTATGAAGTATTTTATGTGAATACATTAAAAAATGAGTTAAAGGGAACAAATATCTAGAAAAGTATAAATTATCAATGATAACTAAATAAAAGGAGTGCTTATTAACTATGATTATATTCATGGAACTTATTCTTTAGTTTAAATCTCCCTATAGTGAAAATAGCAGTTAGTGACAGTTCTAAGATTGTGCATGATATACTTTAGAAAAAAGAAAAAGATGCAATTATGCTCACGTCATCTTACACATTGATATCAATTCAGAGAAGGAGAATCAGGAAAGTTTATTTACTAATATTATTAAAAATTATAAATATTAAAATGACTATAGTAATATTTAAATAGTTAATTCATTTTTTATTCAGAGGGTTTATTTCTGACATATGATGTTTTATTCCATAAATATTAAAGGAAATTTTGGTTCTAAGTGAGAATTTGTGACCCATATAATCGATATATTAGAAATCCTACTGATATACTACCCCTTCTTAACATAGTCTCCCTATCTTCAGCAAAAGTGTTTGTTGAAATTTAACACATGTAAATGAGGTACATGTATATGTATTTTTGTGGATGTGTGCTAGACATAGAATATACTTTAATTTGATAAAAGAAGTTTATAAACTATCATTTTTAGTGTTGAAATTCAAAAGCGTCCCTTTGAAACTAGAGATAAGATTGATGCCTACTAATACCAGTTTTATTCATTGGTTTATAGCACACTCAATCCAGAAGAGTACCACAAGGTAAACAAATTATAAAAATCATACATTATATAAATATTCTGATATTATACACATTATATCTAACAGGCTAAAATAATATATATGATATGTGCCACATATTACATCTAAGTAATGCATCTGAGAAAACCTATATGTGTACTAATTTTCTCTGATTTAAGTGTCTATTTTTTTTTCTGGGACTAGGGCATGTTCCCTTTTCCCCACAGAGTCTCACCATGTAGCCTGGCTTAGCCTTTTGTGTTGTTCTTCTTCCCTCCGCTTCCAGAATACTGAAATTCTGGTATATAGATGTGCATTACCATGCTCAGCTCAGGGATGTTAATTAGTTTAAACCAACACTCCATTCCAAGGACTAACGATTGTGGTTGGGGATGTAGCTCAGTTGCAGAGCCTTCACCAAGTATCTAGCATGCTAAAGGCCCAGCACCTCAAAATAAATATGAATGAACTAATAATAATTATAAACAAAGCATTGTTTAAAATCTTAAAGACAACCAAGAAATTACTGAATATTAATTTATTAAAGGATACAAATCTAAGGTGACAATGGAAGAGAAAGTTATGAGTTGAGCCTCAAAGCCATTTTTGTTCTTAAGGAATTTTTCAAACCAAGTGGTGGAAATTTTTCTTTTTGGGAGTCTCAAGCAGGCATATGGGGTAGAGTTGAGCCTAGGGTTAGCCTAAGGTAGATTTTAATACTTTTCTCATGAAAGTGAACCCCTAGAGGCTACCTCCTGAAATACAAGTAAATCCATTCTAGCATTTCACCCACTCTGAAAATTGCATGGAGAGTTGCCTTGGTATGAAATAAATATGGGGGCAATATTAATAATCACTAACAATTTATTAACACAAACTTGTCCACACACATATGTGAAGTTAAAATTTGCTCAATGTTAGACAAAAATCTTCAAGAAATGAATGCATAAAATATAATGATAAGAAAAAAAATTAATGTAATTTAAAGTGGTGCCTTGCCTGTACCTGAGGTGCTTGGTAGAGCAAATATAAATATGCTGTGGAAGCCGGCATGATGGCACACGCCTTTAATCCCAGCACTCAGGAGGCAGAGGTAGAAGGATCGCCATGAGTTCAAGGCCACCCTGAGACTAAACAGTGAATTCCAGGTCAGCCTGGACAAGAGAAGGACCCTATCTCGAAAAATAAATAAATAAATATGCTGTGGAGGAACATATTTTATCATAACCCTCAAGAATTGCATACAAGTGAAAATACAATGTATCCAAACTTATGAGATGAAAAAAGTATTGCACATAAAAATTATGACTATAAACACCTGTGTTAGAAATGAAGAAAAAGTCCAAGCCAATAATCTGACTTTAGGTCTTGGGACATAGCCCAGTAGTCACTTACTTGCCTAGAACATGAGCCCCTAGATTCAATTGTCAGCATGAAAGAAAGCAAAAACAACAACAAAATCCTAAACTGATATAGCAAGGAAATAGAGAAAGAAGAGCAAACTGAACCCAAAGCTAAATAGGAGGAAGGAAAGAAAAAATATTAAATTGAAGGTAAAAAATAATAGATAACAGATGAGTGATGCCAAGTTGTTTGAAAAGATCAACAAAACCAATAGACATTTAAAATGTCAAAGAAAAAATAAAGTAAGTCACTAAAACCAGAAATGAAAGTGAAGAAAATATGAATGATTTTGAAGAAATACAAAGTATTATAAGAAAATTCTCCAAACAATTGTATGCCAATAAACTAGATAACTGAAATTGTAGCATGAATTTTCCTTTGGGAGAGTTGAATAGACACAGTGAAGACAGAGCACAGAAGATAAACCAAGGTAGTGACTACAGAATATCTTGTATACGATTGAGTTTATTTGGTTTACTTACAGGAGTACCAGTGACTCCAAAACAGCATATCACTGAAATGCCTCATCCTAGTATGGAGGAAGACTTCCCCATAACTTCCTAAATGGAGTTGTTCCTCCTTCCACCCTTGATATAGAGCAGCACCTCCTAGGACCACATGCAGGTGGGTAATGATCTCATAACCCGGGGAGAGAGTTGCTGAGGCAGTGGCTGAGATCCCATGTGAGGGTGTAAAAACCTACCCCTTTTCTATGAGGAAATGTCAATAGATGCCATTATGCTCTATATTCCACAATGAAGATGAACTGGATAAATTCTCAGAAACAGAAATATCAACTGATTCTAGAAAAAAACAGAAATGCTGAATAGACTAATTTGTATTTTATTATTACTATTATTTTGAAACTGCAGATGACTTGCTCACATGTGAGGAAGTCTGGAAGAACCCTCCTGTGCACAGAACTACTGGAGCTAAGAAATTCAGCAAAGTGGCAGGCTACAGGATCAACACAGGCAAGGAACAGTATG
Source organism: Zapus hudsonius (assembly GCA_004024765.1). Lineage (NCBI taxonomy): Eukaryota > Metazoa > Chordata > Mammalia > Rodentia > Dipodidae > Zapus > Zapus hudsonius. The sequence continues at coordinate 23,146 of PVHP010019685.1, forward strand.
AAAAGTAACTTAAGAAAACAATGTCCATCATCCCAAAGCATAAAATATGCAGGAATCATTTTTTAACCAGGAAAATAGAATACTTGAATACTGAAAACTAATATTGATTTGAAACTGAATATGGCTAAATAAATTGAAAGACACTCCATGTTTATGAATTAGAGGGCTCAATATTATTAAAGTGGCATTGCAAGCCAAAATAATCCATAAATTCAATGTAGCTCATATCAAAACTGTACTGCATTTTCCCCACAGAAATTGAAAATGTGGCCTTCAGCTACCTATTAACTTATAAAAGACCTCAACCAACTTAAACATTATTTTAAATGAAGAAAAAAGTTGAAAGATTCAATCTCCCAATTCTTCAAATCATAGTTAAAAGCTATAATAATTTTTAAAATGTGCTACTGGAAAAAGAACAGATATAGAGACCACCACAATGGAATTTACAGTCCTGAAATAAACTGATACATCTAGGACCATTTGATTTTTGTATTCAATACAAGCAACGCTGGCCCAATAGGATAGCTACATGCAGAAGAAAACATTTCTGTCCCTACCTCATAACATACAGAAAAGTTAAAAAAAACTGATCAATCAAATTATAAAAACTAAAATTCCAAAAATTTAGACACTGAAACCACTGATAATAGAAATAGATGTATTTTACTTCATCAGAATTAAAGTCTTTTGCACATTAAGTGAAACTTTTAAGAAGGTAAAAAAATTAACTTACTCAATGTGAGGAAATATTTACAAATCTTATGCATATGAAGAATATATAAAGACCCTTTATAACTTAAAAAAAAGAGGAACATGCTTTGGAATACTGGCAAAGGAATTGAATACACATTTCTCTTAAGAGATCTGTGAAGGGCTAACAATGAATTTAAATGTTGCCAGATGTTATTAGTTATTACAGAAATAAAAGTCAAATTCATACTGAGTTATCATTTCACATATAAAAGGATGTGCTTATGGAGAATTAGGAACCTTTAATCTTGCTAATGAGAATGTAAAACATTTCATTCATTTGGGGAAACAATTTGACAATTTCTATGTACAGAGTGAAATACTATTCAGCCACAAAAATAGATATATTGATCATGTGAAATATTGCCAATTTAAAAAATATTATGTATGTGAAAGAAGCCAGACACACAAATTCATATATTATCTGAGTCCATTTTTTATTAAATATAAAAATAGGTAAACCTATAAATGCTGAAATAAAACTGATGATTGCCAGGGGATCAGTAGCTTAATATATTTGAGGTTTATTTGCTTAATTTTCTTTTTAAGTTTTGGGGAGAAAGAGAGAGAGAGACAGGGAGAGAGAGAGAGAGAGAGAGAGAGAGAGAGAGAGAGAGAGAGAGAGAGAGAGAGAGAGAGAGAGAGAGAGAGAGAGAGAGAGAGAGAACTAGAGAACTAGGTAGGCCAGGGCTTCTTGTTGCTGCAAAGGAACTCCAGATACTTCTGCCACTTTGTACATCTGGCTTTATGTGCGTACTGGGAAACTGAACTTGAGCCAGCTGATTTTGCATGTGTCTTTAATTATGAGCCATCTCCCTATTCACACATAGGGGGTTTAGTTTGGGTTGATGAACATATTTAAGAATTAGATAATCATAATTGAATAACATTGTGAATGTAGTAAATGTCACTGAATTGTTCACCTTAAAATGATTAATTTTATAGTATGTGAATTACACCTCAATAAAAATTATTTTTAAGTCTAGAAATAATTTTTCCAAAACAATAAACAACCCATTGAAAAAATGGCTGTACAAAGAAGGTAGCCAAATTCTGTGAATGAAAACCAGAAGAAATAAAAGGAAGTAAGAATGCTCCAAAATGCTTCTGGGGTTGAATCCTGGTGATAAAATTTAAATATAATTCTTTAAAAAAACAGACTTTCATTCTTTTTTTTTTTTATTGTCCATAATGAGTTACATTGTTTAGTGGGCCAACAATGAGTTGTTATCCCCAATTCCTCATTGCCCCCCCCCTGCCCATCCCCAGTCAGCTGGATATCCTCCACAGTGGGCCATCTGTTTCAGTCTTTGTGGTAGGGGACCATGGATAGCCTAGTCTTCAGCTGGGTACTCCTGACCCAAGTGTGTTGTTACTGAAGGTTGTCAAGACTAAATCTTACACCCCCACTTCCGCTCAGTTCCCTGGGTCATGGTGGGTGAGTAATACGGATGCTTTAATGTTGTGAGCTTAGGGGTTTTTGTGTCGAGAATTGTTGGTATCTATCTCACTGGCTTATCCTATGTTGATTGAATGGCTGTGGCTGTGGGTCCCTTGTTCATCCCGTCATTCTCTGCAGGGTTCCCTATGGATCCTCCATGATATGACTGTGGTGGCTCATCTCTTGCCAGGATCTCAGCTTTTTGCCTCTGGTCAGTTGGTAGGGTTTTATGGGCCACAGGTCTCTCGCTGTATCCTGAAAAATACAAACACAATCTCCATCAGAGAGTAAGATCAGTATAGGTTAACAAATATACACCATTCTGGATTACCTAGATTCTATTTTTAGTAGCCTCCCCGGCAGTCGCTCGCATAGTGCATCTTTTCTTGGGAGCCCAAGAGTATGGGATCCGGTGCATATCGCCCTGAATCCCCAGTTCCAATCAAGGGTTCCCCCTCACTGAGTGGAATATTTAGCCGAATTAATAGCTGTTGATTGTCTCCCCCAGGCCCAGGCTCCTCCATTGCACAAGTGCTCCTTTCTTGGTTTGCTGTTCTCTCCCAGTAGGAGGTGTGGTCAGCCTACTCATGGCCTCAGACTGTCTAATTTCATTTTTTGCATGTGTTTATCCAGTTTGTCCAGCACCATTTGTTAAAGATGCTATCTTTGGCCCAGCATACATTGTTGGCACCCTTGTCGAAAACTAAGAAGCTGAAATTATTTGCATTAAAGGCTGGGTCTTCAAGTCTATTCCACTGGTCAGACTGTCTGTTTTTCTGCCAATACCATGTTGTTTTAGTTACTATGGCTTTGTAGTATGTTTTAAAGTCAGGTATGGTGATACCTCCTGCATAATTTTTTCTGCTCAGAATAGTTTTGGCTATCCGAGGTCTTTTGCCTTTCCAAATATATTTAGAGATTATTTTTTCTATGTCTGTGAAGAAAGAGGTTGGGATTTTTATCGGTATGGCATTGAATCTATAAATCGTTTTTGGCAAGATTGCCATTTTTACTATATTGATTCTCCCTAACCATGAGCATGCAATATCTTTCCATCTTCTCACATCCTCCTCTATTTCCTTCTTGAGTGTTTCAATATTTTCCTTATATAAATCCTTTACAACCTTGGTTAGTGATATTCCAAGGTATTTGATTTTCTTTGAGGCTATAGAAAATGGGACAGTCTCTCTGATACCTTTTTCTGTCTGCTTGTCTTATGCATTTAGAAAGGCTACTGATTTTTGTGTGTGAATTTTGTATCCTGCCACATTGCTGAAGGCATTAATCACCTTCAAGAGGTTACTGATACTATTCTTTGGGTCTGATATATAAAGGATCATGTCATCTGCAAAGAGGGATAGTTTAATTTCTTCTTTTCTGATTTGTATCCCTTTTATGCCTTTCTCCTGTCTTATTGCTTGGGCTAGAGCTTCAAGCACTATGTTAAAGAGCAGTAGTTAGAGTGGGCAGCCTTCTCTGGTTCCTGAATTGAGTGGGAACTCCTTGATTCGTTCCCCATTGAGAATGATTTGAGCTTTAGGAGTTTTGTAAATTGTCTTCATTAAATTGAGTTATAGGCCATCTATGCCTATTCTTTCGAGAGCTTGGAATATGAAGTGCTAATGCCTGATAAACTGTTTTCCATCCTTTTACTCCAAGAAGATTGCTGTCTTTAAAAGTAAAGTGCGTTTCCTGAAGGCAGCAGATATAAGGTCCATTTTTCTGATCCACCCTGCAAGTCTGTGTCTTTATTTAGGGGAGTTAAGTCCATTTATATTCAGTGATATAACTGTGAGGTTTGCTTTAAGCCCTGCCATGATGAAGGGTTAATGGGGGTTGTTGTCTGTGCTGCCATTATTAGCGCACTGACTGCAATTGTTGTGTCTGATCTCTGTTACTCTTCTGAGGAAGATTTCTTGTTTCTTCTGTGTGGGATATCTCTTGTAGGATCTTCTGAAATTTTGGCTTTGTGTTCAAATAGTTGTAGAGCTGGTTTACTTCATGGAACACTTTCACTTCTCCATCTATCATGAGGGATAGCTTTGCTGGGTAGAGTAGTCTAGGTTGAAAGCCATACTTCTTTAGGCCCTGAAAAGCATTATTCCAAGCCCGTCTGGCTTTCATGATTTCTAATGAGAAGTCTGAGGTAAGTCTGATGGCTTTTCCTCTGTAAGTTATGGTTTGCTTTTCTCTAGCAGCTTTGAGTATTTTCTCTTTGCTTTCTATGTTAGGCATCTTAATTACGATGTGTCTTGGAGAGTTCCTCTTCATGTCCTGTCTGTTTGGAGTCCTCTGGGCCCCTTGAAAGTTACGTGGGCTTTCTCTTGTTATATAGGGAAAGTTTTCTTGAATAGTTCTTTTGAAAATATTTCCTATGCCCTTAGCCTGGGATTCTTCTCTCTCTGGGATCCCCATGATTCTAATATTGGGCCTCTTTATGGTATTCCATAGATCCTCAAATTTTGCTCACTTGATTTCTTGAATAATAAGGATGTCAAACCAATGACATCCTTATTAATTCCTTCTCTCTTATCCTCAGCTTCAGAGAGTCTGTCCTCCATATTGTCAACTCTGGGACTGATTGATTCAAGTGAGATTTTTTAACAACTGCACTTCATTTTTGCTTTCTGCTATAATTTTGTTTATAGTCTCCAATTCTTTGGTGAGATCCAATTTCCAACCTATTTTTGTTTTTCCTTGGGATTCCTGAAAATCATTTTTAAGTTTTCTGAAGTCCTCATCAAATTTAATCAATTGATTGTCTAGCTCTTCTCTTAGTTATCTTTAATTCACTTATGTGTTTCTGAATTCATTCATATTTCTGTCCATTAAATTCAGTCTGTCATCTATGCTTGAGTTGGTAAGCTTCATCTCTTTCATGTCTTTTTGCAGAATTTTCATAGCAGCCATCAACTGCTTCATGTTTGCATTGCAGTTGTGGTCAGGAGTCATATTATTGTCTCTTTGGGATTGTATATTTGCTACCTCTACTTCCTTGCCACTTTCTTGTTACATAATTGGACTAGGGGCCCTGAGTTGGGGAGTTTCGTCTTTGATTTTTGTGGGTTTTTTTTCTTTGGTTTCTGCCCATATCCAGGTAGGTGAGTTTGACTCAAGCACCCTGGGGAGTGCTGTTCAGCCCGCTTTGCTGTGTCCTCCCTTCAGTGGCCCAGGGTCCGTGGTGCCCTTCGAAGTCACCTGTGACCTCCCAGTAGTGGTGTGTGTTCCCAGCCTTAATTGGCCTCTGCCTTCTCCACAGTGGCAGCAGTCCCTGGGTATCTGCCAATGGCCTGGCTCAGCCCTCAACTGCGGTCCCGAGCGGGGTTCCGGAAGCAATCTAGGTCAGTTTGCCCTAGAAGCACGTCTGCCTGTGTGTGTGTGTGTGGGGGGGGTGTTTGCAGAGAGAAGTGCCTGATGGGGCGCTGGAGGGAGGGGCCCCTCTGGGAGGGACAGGTGCCCAGCTGGCAAGGGCTTGGGAAGCAGGAGACGGTGGCAATGGCAGGAGCTTGGGGTGGGGGAAGGGAGGCTCTCTGTTCCTCTGTGGAGCAAAACTGGCGAACCCTGTCCATGCTGGCAACTGAGCTGGGAGAGGGTAGGCATGGTTTCAGGGCCAGCTGGGGTCCGGGGTTTGGATCCCTGTTGGAAAATCAAACCTTTATGGAAAGAGTCCTGGCGAGGCTGCTATTCATCCGCCATGATGCTCCTTCCCCAGATTTTCATTCTTTAAAGAAGAATTTATGCTAAAATTTCTATAGGAAATAGGATATTAGATAAGATAGATTTGGATTATAATTAGATATAATTTATAGAAATAAATACTGTAATTGATACTCCAGTGGATAGAAACAGATTACAAAGAATATGAAAAATAAACTATGTCTATATCAACCAAAGAAATTTATAATTAAAAATCTTTTCATAAAGAAATTATAAGTCCTAAATGGTTTGATTAGTGAATTCCACCAAAATTTTGAGGAATAAAAACACATTATTCTTACATAGTATCATTCAGAAAATAAAGGAGAAGGATCATTTCACGGCACAATGAGGCCAACATTTCCCTGATATATATAGGCCAAAAAATTCAGTATAAGGCAAGGAAATCACAGACCCAAAAATCCATAACAAAGCATTAGCCAATAGATTCTTATAATAGATAAGAAAGCTAGTAAAATAGAGCTCAGTTTCATTCCTATAATGCATAATCGAGTTCCCATTATTGAAAAAAATATAATTCTCAGCGTTAACAGACTTAAAGAGAAAAATTGTATATTTGTCTAAAAAGATACTGAAAAGCATTTCACAAAATTCAACACCTAGTGACTTGTGTTTTGTCCAAGATAAACTGGATGTACTCTTCATGAAATAACCCTCTTCCTGAAAAAAACTGGACAAAACATGTAAAGGAATTATTTCTAAGTCATTAAGTATTACTTAAGAAAATTGTTGGTACCTGAGAGATGAGGAACATGTTTCCTTCCTGGAGAGGGTGTTCAGCCTAAGACTCAAAGAGGTAAACTCAAGAGAATCCCTGGAACTATGGAAGTCTGGAATTTAACGAGATGGAGCTGAGAAAATCTGAGGCACATAGAATTCACAAGGCAGAGGATCAAAGTGGAGACTATTTCACTTGAATGGACTCTAGTTGAATGCAGAGCACCCTCAGCATTCCATGTAATCCTGATTAAACCTTGCATGTGTAAGAGAAGGGAGGAAACATTTGCTAGGATTAGAACAATCACTATCATTCACACAGGAACAGGACTATTCTTACCTGCCAGAGTGCAAAATCTCTTAATTGGCTTAGTAGATAGAGCATTCAAAAGGTCTTGCTTCAGTATTGAACAAAATTAGTACTAAAATGCCAGGTCTGGTCATTCTTTAATAAAACATGAAAGGAACACCCAACGTGACCAAATTTTCCACTTAACTCAAATATATCCTAGCACATGGGTCTAGAGAAATTATAGAAATACAAAAATTTGTATTTTTATGTTACCATTTGACAAGGTTAAATTCATGATTATCTGGCATGTGCAACAAAGTTAATGATTATAGTCACAAAAGAAGCAAGATAGTAATACTCAAAATGAGGAGCAAAATCAGCTTTTTGAAATTACCCAGAGTGACACAAATGAAAGAATCCATAGAAAGGATATTAAAATATGATGAATATGCTTGGAAGCTGGAATAAAGATATTGTTAAGCAAACACCCCTCCCCCCACACACACCAAAAAATTACCCAAATCCGATTGTGATAGAAAGATGGTAAAATTTCTATTTAGAGTCCTCAAAACAGATGGGATAGGGAACAAAACCTTTTGATAATAGATGTTTTCAAAATTTGAAGAAAATAATACAAAATAATCTAGATAGAACCCCCAAACAAGAGACATGAAAAGTATGGCTAGTGACTACTTTGGTGAGATAGACAAATTCTTAAAAAGACACAAAATATCAAAGCTGAAGGAAGAATAAATAAATAAAAGAATAAATAAAAATTTTAGTCATATGACTGTTTATATTCCAGCACTTGGAAAGCTGAGGCAGGAGGTGCTCATATTTTAGGCCCTCATGGACTACATTTCAAGATTGTGACTAAGGGGGAAAAGAAAACCAAAAATACAAAACAAAACACAGAAAAAGACAAAGAAAATTGTCCTTTCAAGGGAAGGTAAGCAGAACTTAAGTGTTATGAAAGCCAAAGATGAAATACTGGGGGCAGAAATGTGAATGCAGGAAAAGGGGGCAAGTACATCATCAAACACATCAAGAATTAAAGAAGAAAATTAACCAAAAATCTTCCTAGAAAGAAAATTATTAGGTCATTGGTTTCACTGATCAATTCTACCAAGCATTTAAGGTAGAAAAAAAATACTAAATTAACATTTTCATAAAAATTAAAGAAGGAATGCTTCCTAATTTACTCTACATGGTAGCATTACCATAATACCAAAAACCAGACAAAAATATGACAAGAAAGGAAAAGTATTGTGGGGATTTTGAGTGGATGTCCCCCAACAGATTCAGGAGTTTTATTAAGAGCTTGTCTTCAGCTGCCAGGCTGGAGGAGGTGTCACTGTGGGAGGATCTTTGGGTCCAGCCCTGGGGTGGATGTGGAATTCCAGCAGAGAATGGTATGCTGAGAACAGCCTGAGCTCTGTCTGAGGCCCCTGCTGTTTGCT